>CM062288.1:155514686-155581963 GCA_031216915.1 Pictodentalium vernedei | reverse complement strand
CAATAAAGGATAGCTCACACGGGAGAATAGAAGATAGGAATTACGAGAAAAGAGAAAGACATAACACCAACAATGTAATTGAGTATTACATAATATATAATTCTCCATTTAATGCCAGCATAACCCATTATGCTAATTCGGTGAAGGAAAACCAATATATAAAGATAGTCCAGAGAATGAGACTCTTTATACTCATTTAAAAGTGTCCGAGGATTGTATATTAATGCCCAATTGACACGTAACATATACAAATGCTTCACAGTGAGCTACACTTTAAGCACAGTACATAAACGAGACATAGTTATTGCTTCTCACCGAGCTACACATTAAAACCACCCAAAACACTGACGCAGGACTACTGTCACCGGAGGAGGTATTCCCTTGCTTTTCACTATAAAGCCAGATAATCATAAGGGACCCCCCCCCCCCCCCACCACCAAAATTCCCCTTGTTCTGAGGTAAAATTCCTCAGATTGAAGAGGGCAGAGGAACAGCGTCAGTACTGGAGCGGACTGCTTAAAGACCTTATAGATGTAACATTAATGGATAACATTCTGGCAGAAAGGCGTAACCGACAAAACCCGTCCCAAAGGAGGGCCAGAGCGTCCACGGCGAAAGCCAGAGCATCTGGACACGAAAGTGTCAAACTGATGGTTCCAACTAATCGCAAAGAGATTGATGTGGGGACGACCCCAGAGATCGCAAAGAGACTGGAACACACCGCCATGTGGAGCACCCACTCGGTGGAAAAAGAACCTGCCCTGTCGGGACAGGGAGTCGGCTAGGACGTTCAGACGACCGGGAATGTGACAAACCACCACTCCGGCATTGACATTCTGAGCGAGCAGTAGAAGATCCCGAACATGGGAACATAGTGCATTCTGCCCTGGTTCCGAATGTAAACATACCACCGTAGAATTGTCAGACCACAGAAGGACCAGACAATTCGAAAAGCGGGGGATCCACTGTTGGAAACACAGAAGAAGAGCAAGAAGCTCCTTCTGGTTGACATGAAGAGCTGATAGATCCTGGTCCCATGACCCAGGAAGGAAAAGACCTAGAAAATCCAACATCACACCCCATCCAAGATTGCTGGCGATTACCGTCAGAACACACGATCGGGACGTGGGGAAGTCCAACGGAACTCCCTGCATAATTCACTGAACATCTGTCAGGGAAGAAGGTGATGAGGAAGAGACTCCGGTAACAGAAGCAACAGAACCAGAGGACCGACATTCGGCTTCCAACGACTAAGCAAAAAGTGTTGGAGAGGTCAGACATGCAGTTGACCTAGAGGAATGAGATCCGTCACCGAAACGCAGAGACCAAGCAGTCGGGGAAGACTCCGAGCTGATGAAGTCCATCCCAGATGACAAGACGGAGAAGGGACCAGGTCCGACTTCTCTCCGTTAACTCTGAACCCTAGTGACGCGAGTAGGCTCAACAGTGTGACGACATCAGACTCTAGAAAAGCAGCATTAGATTGCCTCTGGAGGATATCAACAAGACAAGCCGAAGAAGACAACCTTGGACTGTGTGCAATGTAAGACTTACACAAGCGACATCAGACAGGTGAAGGCCCATGGATCCAGGCCAAAAGGGAATGGCCTTGAACTGGAAAACATCCTGGGGAATGGAGAGGCGAACTGATCTGAAAGCCTCCATGCTGAACTGAGGAGCAGTGATAGACTGCGTCAGAATACTCAGATCAATAACCTATCTGAGTCGACCATCCCTTCTTCGGCACCAAGAACATGCGGGAACAAAATCCCACTGAAAGAAAGTTCTTGATGACCTCCATTGTCCCCTTTGACAGGAGATCGCCTATCTCCAAGGACAAAAGTTCCTAACGTGTAACGTTGAAAGGGACTCATGTTGGAAGAGGCACTCTCTACTTAGTGGAGAGCCTCAAACTGGGACGAAATCGAGGTGATTACTGCCGACGCCTACCCCCACCCTGTGAGTGAGTAGAAGTGGCGGTAGGAGGATCAGCCCTTAGCTTCGCAGAGGAAGCAGAAGGGTACTTGTTAGGCTTTGGATGGTGCCTGCCTCCAACAGGAGGCTGATCAAGCTGACTAAGCAGCAGCAGATCAATGGAATGACAAAGGGAGCCATCCCGCACTGTCGCCACGGAACCATAGAATAGTCACGGACCTGCCGAAAGAGGCAGATCGAAGAGCAGTGCACTGCCCCCTCAAGAAGGGGACGTCTTGTGTCACAGCATACCTGTGAACTAATTCCAAGCTAGCCGTGTAACAGGCATGTGAGTGAGAATATGCATGAGCGCCTTGAACAGCACACACAAAACATAATAATAATAACACTTTGGCCAGCCACTGATTTGTCGCGGTTCTCGGACGAGAAGGCCTTGGTTACCCCTGTACTCCCAACTGCCTCCCTATTCCCCACGCTTCTCCTCTCCTCCTGTCACTCGGAGACGAACTGCTTGATGACATCCCTTGCCCCATTCTTCACAATCTCTCCGATTAGCATATTAACCCTCCCCTTTGAGTTTCCCCCTAACCACATGTCCTTCATTCTCCCATCCCACTTCCCCAATATACTCCCAGTGAATCTTATTCTGTTGGACTGGTACATTGGGCATTCTAGAACAAGAAAAAACCTGTTTGTCGTCAAACTCATCTGGGAGCAGATAAGCAGCAAAGCAGAGATGACGTGATCGAACAGAGAACGCATTTCAGCATCCCTCCCGATAAGCCCAACCTGGATTCCTGAGTCTCCATATGGCTGATGAGTTGGAGTACCGATCCAAGACCGTCACAGTCTGGCAGACTGACAGATTGGCGAAATCGTAGGAACGATAACGCACCAGAGGCAAAAAGTGTCAACCTTAATGAAGAACGACGTCTTCATAGCCTTGGAACCCAGCTAAGAGTCCAAAGCGGTAAATGCTTTCAACCACCTGTACCGACAGGCACAGTCGAAAGCGCCCAGAAGCATGTTGCTCCGCAGGCTGTAGGCATGTGACCGATGATCGCAGCTGGGCCGACACTGTCGGCTGGTTTGACGGTTTGAGACCTGGAAGGAACCCAAACACAAAGTCAAGGTCTGCCCCCAAGTCAGAAGACTGTTGGCTCTCAACGTCAGGAATGTCAGACTCATCCCACGACTCAGAAAACATATAGCCCATCATGGGCAAACCAGCCGACGCCTATGTGATCTGTTTCCAATCCCGAGAGGCGGTGCCACAGGGGGCGCCCGGAAACCACTTGTAGCCTCGCTGGAAGCAACGGAAAAGGCTCTTGGACAGTACCGAAGTGAGCAAGGAGAGAGCCTCCCTAAGCTCACTGACTGTTGGAACGGAACGACGTGGGAACGAACCGACAAAGTGGCTTCACTCCTGACCCATTTACCAGCGAAGGGTCACAATCCTCAAATACACCCGACGCGGGGCGACGGGCTGCAGCCGAAGACATCTGAAGGCAGATGTGTAATGGGGTATCACATATCCCGAGGATCAACAGAGCGGAAAACTCAGGAGAGTCGCCACGGACCTCTGCGGGACAGAAGGTCCAGGCTGCACAAAAAGCGTTGGTCACACAAAACTGGCCATGGGACTAGAGTGCGTGGACAGAAACGCCACGGAGCTCATGGTGACCCCCACCATGAAAATCCGAATCAATGAGAAAATCTGAGGTACCCGACGGCTGAGAGACCACAGTGGAGGGTTCGGCCGGCAGCCCCTTCCAACTTCGCCAAGTTGAAGTCAGGGAATGCTGAGGCCAATACCCCGTATCTACACTACCAGACATCCCTGCAGGCCTCTGCAAGGATAAAACTGCTCTGCTCAATGGCTGAGAGGACACAGCATGGGAGTTCGGTCGGCAGCCACTTCCGACTTCGCTGAGCTGAAGTCAGGTATGGCTGAGGCCGATACCCCACATCTGCACTACCAGACACCGCTGCAGGGAGAAAACTGCTGTGCTCAACGACCGAGAGGACACAGCAGAGGGTTTGGTCGGCAGCCACTTCCGACTTCGCCGAGTTGAACTCAGAGAAGGCTGAGGCCGATACCCCACGGCAACACACCACCAGACACCTCTGCAGGGATAAAACTGCTGTGCTCAACGGCTGAGAGGACACAGCAGGGGGTTCAGTCGGCAGCCACTTCCGACTTCGCCGAGTTGAAGTCAGGGAAGGCTGAGGCCGATACACCACGTCTACACTACCAGACACTGCTGCAGATCCCTGCAAGGAGAAAACTGCTGTGCTCAACGACCGAGAGGACACAGCAGGGGGTTCGGTCGGCAGCCACTTCCGACTTCGCCAAGTTGAAGTCAGGGAAGGCTGAGGCCGATACCCCACGTCAACACCTCTGCAGACCCCTGCAGGGATAAAACTGCTGTTCTCAACGGCTGAGAGGACACAGCAGAGGGTTCAGTCGGCAGCCACTTCCGACTTCGCCAAGTTGAAGTCAGGGAAGGCTGAGGCCGATACCCCACAACCACACTACAGACATCACTGCAGACCCCTGCAGGGATAAGCCGAGGCTGGCTAAAATGGTGACCGATGACGTATACGGAACAGCAGTAGCAGCAGATACGACGGGAGCTGTTGGAACTGGCGGAAAAGGGGAGAGAGCCACCTAGCTCGGCCTCCAAAGGAGGAGTCACAACCCTAGTGACAACCTCAGATGTCAACTGGAGAGGGCGCATAGTCCAGGTGTAACAGGAAATTTACCCGCCCCCTGAAAATACTAGGAAATATACCCCCTCCCCTGAAAATTTACCCCCCCCCCCCCCCCCCCCCCCCCCCCACTTTCCTTAATTTGGCTGTTGATAATATATTACTTGATTTTAGGCATAGTGAGGATATTGACAAGGATGTGTGATAGAAATATTATTGTTTTACCATAATAAGGCATATCTGTTAAGCATGTTAAGAACAAATATAAGTTTGAGCACAAAATATATATTAACTGTTTTACCTCATAACATTAGGCCACCCTTAATACTACTACTACTAATAATAATAATACTTAGGTCAACCGCTGATTTGTCATGGTTCTCCTAAGAGAAGGCCATCATTTTCCCTGCACTCCACTCCCTCTCCCCCATCCTTTCCTCCCAACATTCAGATATAAACTGTTTAATAATGTTCCTGATTTCCACATTTTCAGTTTCTTCAGTAACCATTCCTACCCTCTCCCTTGTGTCCCCTTTCAGCCATCTATCCTTTATTATTTCTTCTTCATTTCAATAATATGTTTGTTGGGTATAACATCACTTGAAAATTAACAGGAGGCAGGTGGGAAACAGGAAACAGACCTTAAAATGTTGCTTAATTTACAAGAATTTTAGCACTTATTTATTATTTTTGGGACTTCCTTTAGTGAACAAAGCCTTTTTAATAGCAAGTGGCTCCCCTCTCTCCCCCCCCCCCCCCCCCCCCCCCCCCCCCCCATGGGGCAAAATATCCTAGGAAATGTTCCTCCAGGGGCTGGGGGATTTTCAGGGAGGAAGATTTCCTGTAACAGGAAATTTTACCCCCCCCCTCCCCCAGGGGAATATACTAAGAAATATTCATACTCTACAACCACTAACAGAAAAATACATGAATGTATATTATCCCATAATGGCATATGGTGGATCCTAATGCCATAGATCATGTATAACTAATGTATTTCACAACTACTGTGTTCAATTCTGAACATTCAGCTTACTTTTCATAATTCCTAACGTGGCGAAATATAATCTCCAGGGTCAATGTCCCTGGGAAATATCCCCACCCTACAATTACTAACAGCTCTATGTGCCCTGGCAAAGTCACCAAGCAGAATACCACAATTTTCTTTGCAGTAAGATAATCAGTGGCTAAGCTACAGGGGATGCCAGGGAGTGGCTGCAACCCCCACTAAAAATTTTGATATGGTCTGTCAGAATTTCTCGAATTTTTTCTTGGAATATTATTTTAAAGATCTGTTTTGCTTGTGCCTGTTTATCTGCATGCAAGTGAACATGCATTCACCCCATCAGTTGAACAAAGAAAATCCCTTCTGATAACTGACTAATGAACTTGGAAAATTCGAATCTTTCTGTTAAAACATATATACCTTTTCCATTCAACAACAAAGAGGATTTTCACCCCCAAAAGCCACCAAAATGCTTCATTCGGTGGCACATTTCAATATTTGAAACCCCCCAAACCCCTTTTTGCATCTTAGTGCTGTGGTCATAAAGTACTTGGATAGAAAAATATAAGCTCTGTATTCCCACTAAAATATCCAAGCTATACCACTGATGACCATTTGTTATGTGTGGGGTACTACACAGACCATTTTAATTTAATATTGCTTTTACCATCACAATTACCCCACTATTAATTAGTTAATTTGAGCCCCTTCCCTACTTCTTTCAAAAATTCCAAAAAGATTCCCACTCTCAAACTGGTTTATTTCTTGCTACCATAGCTTTACAAATCTATGTTCAGGTTAATCTCTTCCTATGTAATATATATAGTTGTGTTTATTGTTATATGTAAAATATTATATGTAAAACCATGTATATAAAGTTGATCACAGTTGCAATAAAGATTTATTGACATTGATGTCATTTTATCATTTGTTTTCATTGCTAATTTAAAGAGTTGACGTCTAAACCATGATTTCCTTGATTTCCCACAGCTGTGTCTCTATCCCTGTTTGAGAGTGTTCTGATACCAAAGATTGGGGTTGGGGGGCACATAAATATAACAACCTATAGTAAGAATAAGCAACTGAATGTTTAAAAAAATGAAAGTGTCAATGACACTGTAGCTCAACTTGTCAAGACAAAGACATGTGCATGTTTAGTATGTGACACAGCAATGACAAACATCTAGGTAATGACCTGATAACAAAGGTACATATAAAGTATTGTAACGGTCTGTACATAAATATTGACCGTTGCCTGTAACAAATGTATAGGTAAAGTATTGTAAAGGTGGGTGACAGTCAGATGCTAAACTAGAAAAGAAATCTTAGTCCCAGAGTGGGTCTGACTGAACCCCAAAATATTTGTTCTCATAGCACAGTGATAACAAAGGCACCCCAAAACACACTCGTTCCTGTCCCAAACAAAAGTACCCAAGAAGTTTTGTGAAGATCAGTTCATAAATACAAGCTGTATAGAACTTGTGACAAAAAACTGATTGGACCTAATTTTGGTACAAAATGGCCACTGGCAGCCATCTTGAATTTTGGACCGTACCCAGAAACACTCATTCTCGTCCCAAGGTGATAACAAAGGTACCCAAGAAGTTTTGTGAAGATCGGTTCATAAATACAGCCTCTGCCCTGAGCCATATTGACATGTGTGCTTACATTATGTAAGTAGCACTGAATAAATCAAAGTTCATCTAATTTGCATAATTTCTGCATGAAAAAAAAAACCCTTACAATATGTGATGTATTCCATGTTACTAAACATTCATACAAAAATTTATTCAAATCAGAACTTTCATACAGAAGTTCTGTACAAAAGACTGATTGCACTAATTTTGGTACAAAATGGCTGCTGGTGGACATCTTGAATTTCGGACCACACCCCAAAACACTCGCTCTCATCCCACGGTGATAACAAAGGTACCCAAGAAGTTTCGTAAAGATTGGTTCATAAATATGGCCTCTAATCTGAGCTGTATAGAAGATGTGTACAAAAAACTGATTAGACCTAATTTCGGTACAAAATGGCCACTGGCAGCCATCTTGAATTTTAGACCGCACCCAGAAACACTCGTTCTCATCCCAAGGTGATAACAAAGGTACCCAAGACATTTCGTTAAGATCAGTTCATAAATACAGACTCTAGTCTGAGCCGTATTAACATGTGTACTTACTGTGTGTAAGTCACACTGAAAAAATCAAAGTTCATCTAATTTGCATAATTTCTACACGAGAAAAAACCCCGTATTATATGTGATGTATCCCATGGTAATAAACATTCACACAAAAAATTATTCAAATCAGCGCTTTCATATGGAAGTTCTGTGCAAAAATCTGATTGCACCTAATTTTGTACAAAATGGCTGCCATCGGCCATCTTGAATTTCGCACCGAACCCCAAAACACTCGTTCTCGTCCCACGGTGATACCAAAGGTACCCCCGGGGGTGGTGGGGAGGGGGGGGGAGGGGGGAGATTTTCAGGGGGGAAAATTTCCTGTGACACCGGAACCAGGCATCTCTTCACCAGAAATCCAACAGCTCCCGCAGTATCCACCATGGTAAAAAAAAAACTGCACATCCCCCACAGATGGAGAATAACGCTCACCAGACGTGGTCGTGTCAGGAGGCCCTGAAACGACAGCGTTACCCACCCCCCATTGGTGCGGGAGGAGCTGCACATCAGACAGATGTGGGGTGTAACTCTCACCATGCGTGGTCATGTCGGGAAGCCTCGAAACAACAGCGTTCCCCACTCCCCGTGAGTGTGGGAGGAACTGAACATCCCCCACAGAGGGTGTGTAACTCACACCAGATGAGGTCATGTCAGGAGGCCCCAAAACGACAGCGTCCCCCTCCCCTCCCCGCAGGTGCAGGAGGAACAGCCACAAGAACACACCAAAAGCGAGGGCAAAAGGAATTGCCCAAAAGGAACCGAACTGGAAATAACAGAGGTGAGAGCAGTAGAAGAAAAAGGTGAACTCAACAGATACATAAAGTAGAAGAACACCCCCAACTACGAGAGAAGGTGGCAGAAAAAATAATATCACGACAGAACCCAGACTGCCGACATGGGACCTAAAAACAGAAATTCAGCCCTCAACAGAGTGAAGAAATCC
This sequence comes from Pictodentalium vernedei, assembly GCA_031216915.1. Taxonomy (NCBI): domain Eukaryota; kingdom Metazoa; phylum Mollusca; class Scaphopoda; order Dentaliida; family Dentaliidae; genus Pictodentalium; species Pictodentalium vernedei. Next base: position 155,573,184 of record CM062288.1, on the reverse strand, counting down.
TGCCCATACAGTCCCTCATTGACACCTAGCTCCAATAATAAAAATAAAATTTATCAACCGAAAAATTTTATTTCTGAACCGCGTTGACACGATGTCGAAAAAAAATTTGCAAAAATGGAATATATAAATAAAATTCAATGAGAATGTGGTTGAAAATATTAACGAGACTATATAAAACACAGTCCTGTTATTATATGATCTTCAGATTCTTAATTTCAGTCACAGAAAAACCATTATCGACGAGTTGAATTATCACTGTTTCGTAAGGTAAATGGCGGAGACACATCTTTCACGTGTCTCAGATAAAAAAAGAATGATGAATTGATGACGCACTGTGCATTGGTTAACGGAAGTCGTGGATCTGTACTAAGGGAAAAGCGTCCCAAACTCGGCCCAGTTTTGGCTTATTTTTTCGTGGTGTTTTTTACACCACTTTTCTTCCCACATCTCTTGGGAAAGATTAAAATAGAGAGTATTTTATCCAAGTTAGGGTCTTCCACTGTAGTGCAAGCCTGTAGTAAACAATTGTAAGGTAGGTTGATAAGAAATGCTGACTCAGCACTTTTTTCAAAATCCCCAAAAAGTACCCCATGATAAAACTGATAGCAATTTTTTTGGACCATTCCATTCTGTTGGTCCTAAGGAAGCTTCACACCAAATAAGAATTCTCAGTGCATGTAGTTTTGGAGATATGTGCGTTTTATTTTTTTTCTATTTTAAGCTCCTGCGGTTCCCATGGGGCAACTGGAAAATTTTTTGGAGTATAAATTAAGTACTTACAACCTAATAAGCCCTCATATCAAATTTGTTTCAAATCTGCCTCTTGGTTTGGAAAATAGAAATTTTGGGTGGGGTAAAAATTCTTGCCCCTCCCATAACGAAGGCAAATATAGCTCCTCAAACTTCTCTTGAACAAATCTGAGTCCACACCTCAAAAGGAAGCAGCACACCAAATATCAAGTCTCTGCTACTGCTGGTTCATGAGAAGATTTTTTAAGATTTAAGCACACTTTTTGGGCATGGTCGAACCGAGGGGCGAGGCAACTTGATTTGAACAAAATCAAAATGCGATGTCATAACAAACTATTATCTCAAATATCAATTAAATTGGTTCATCAGTTTGGGAGGAGAAGACACAAACACCATGTTCACGGACGATGGACAGTGAGTGATCCCCCTATAGCTCCCCTGACTGAAAGTCAGGCAAGCTAAAAACTGTGGAACAATTGTTATATAATAGTCTATATAATATTTTCAGGCTCTGTGTGTGTTTGACCGTTGTGACCTTGATAAATTACTGCAGTGGCATTTGCATTCAGGGGAATAAATGGGCTTTTTATACTATAGATAATATACAATATAAACCTTGCGGTTATCCTGCTGTCATCTTTTTCAACCGGCAATGTCAGTAAATGGTTTGTAACTGAATAACTGATCAGTCATTTAAGCACTAGACTTTCCCCCCGAAGCTCCATAAAAAGGGACCCAACATTTTATGCCTAGCGGAAACACTGCATATATCTTCAACTTTAAACATCAACACACTTTCCAGGCCTTGATTTTAAAAATGAAAATTCCATGAGTATCCAGGTTTTCCACATGAACCCTGAACATGTAATATACAATCCTGACACAATTAGAAAACGTTTAAATTATTTTTTCATCAATAATTAGAAATTTTCAATTTTTGTTTGTAAAACATGGCTTACAACCCCCCTCATTAGACTTGGCTCATAATGATAACTGATCATAAGATATGTTCTTGAAGCAAAAATTGAAAGAAAAAAAAAATTTTAATAGCGACTTTTGTGCATCAGCTAGGGGTTTAAACATGATCGTTTCATTGAAACCTTTGATAAAAAATATAGAACTTTACCATTTGAATCCTTAAACATTTCAAAACAGTCTTTTAACTCCTGCTCTTCCTCTTCTCGCCAGGGTCCTCTCCCAACACTACAATTATTAGAAACAAAAACATACGAAAAATGATCTTGACAAATACTGATGATTTTAAACACACCTCTTTTTACCTCAACATCAATTTTAATCAAGTAGCCTGTGTGAGCTGGAAGGCACTACCAGAATTATATAGAGTTTGCATACATTTTTAAAAATGAAATTCCATGAATTTTCAAGGATTTCAAATTAATATTCCAAAACTCTAACAGGATTTCATGGGCAAATCTGGAAATGAAAGTGGAATTTTTCAAGCATTCATCTGGTTCCTTAGCCAGGACTTTTCCATGATCCAAATGGTTGAAAAATTCCATTTTTGTTCTCACTACCAACTCACACAGAATTGTAAGAATCAATATTATAACATGCAACATTTAATGAATGAATAGTAAAGGTGTACGCAATTCTCATTCTTCATGCCAATTCCAACTTAGCCAGCTTCTGTGGTTGTGTTTCTGGCAAGTTTTTTGATATCAGTGTTACAGTTCATGAAAACTTCCAATACCTTTTCCAAACAAGAAGCAAAAATAACCCCATTTTTCAAGGACTTTCCTGTCAAAATATTTTTCAATTTCCATGACTTAATCCATGACTATAGTGAAAAGTAATGAGTCTTTCTCTCTGCTTTATATGCTTGCTAACCTTTTACCTAATGTAATGCCCATAACCAGCCAGCTCTATTCACAAATATTCAAATTTTATTAGAATTTTGCCTGAAAATGAGCTTATGACACGTCACTCGAATGAGCTCAAAGGCACATTCCAATGAGGGGCTATACCTATACTTTCAATGCAAAAAAAAAAATTACTGAAGAAAAATTGTTTGCAAGTTTTGTCTTCGTGTCATACTGGGCAGAGGGTTGTTAAAAACAAATGAAGTTTTGTGCACAAGTACAGTGGGACCTGTTAGGCCTAAAAAGTTAAAAATCTGTTTCTCAGGCCCTCCTGCATGCCCTCTTTTATAACCACTGTAAACTTAAAAAAAATAATAATTAAATGGTTTAAGTCCGATACTTTACCGAAGTTAATAAAACTGATAAATTTGTCCCTTTAGTGCAACAAGGCTTTAGCATTGCAAAGACTTCCTGCACTCAAGGGACAAAATACACCACACCCAAGCTATTCTTCTGTAGATTATGAGGCCTAAAACATAAAACAAACGAAGAACATGAACTTTTGATGACAAAGAAATAATGACAAAAATAAAAAAACAAAAAACAGCCAGTCCACAAAAATGGCCAGAAAAACAGATTTACTTTGTGGGGCCTTAATTGTACATCCATTTTGCCAGTGAAAAATATTCAATTAACACGAGTATTCAATTAACAGGGATTAGTCACTGTCCCAGAATGTTCTAGAGATAAATTGAGTTATAACTGCTAAGGCTATCAATTGTGAATATGGACTCAACATAGTAAGCAACCTTTTTTATATATTTTCCACATGATAAAGGCCAAGGGGCCGAAAATTTGTGGATAATAGAGTGATGATATTGTTTATAATACCCATCTCCTTTTGGAGGACATAATGAGATAGACTAAATCAAAATAGTCAGGAAAAACGGAATGCCCTTACTTGTATGAACCATGCAGGTTAGATATTGGTGATCTTATAATGGAAAGGATAACAGATGATCAGGTCTTCTGTACAGAGGATCACAGAACAAGAGTTAATCCTTAGGAATGAAATTCTGACTTTGATTACTTTTACTGCAACAGAACAGGTGCCTCAACAAGCTGCCTCAGCATTAAGTCACAAATTACAATCTAGGTACCTTGAAAGTTGTTTTTAGGCAAATCTTAGCTGCTTATTTAGACTTAATTTAAATAACTACAAAGTCACAGGATGCAGACTGTCAAAAGTGTAGCAAAAATTATAAACAAGAGGCCCCAGGGGGCCTGAGGGCGCTCACCTGACATGGTAGTCTAAATATCAAACCAGGGACTTAATTTGAATAAGCTGCATACGCCTCTCCTAAGAAAAGCATATACCAACTAGATGAAGCAGTTGTGTCCACACAATACACAGGATTTTTCCTTCTATTTTCAGTTCCTGCACTTTTACGTCCCAAAATTGAGATAAATGCATAAAAAACAGATTTTTTAAAATTTTTGTTTGGAAATTTTCTAAGTCCCAAACAATATATTTTCAGCCTAAAATGTTTTTTCTTCTTAATATTGACCAAAATGCATAAAAAACAAAAAACTAATTTCCAGTCCCACCCGGCCCCAAAATTTTCAGTGTAAAAAAAAAATTTTTTTTTTGTCTTAAAATTGACCGAAACGCATAAAAAAACAAAAAAAAAATTTCTGGATTTTGGTCCAAAATTTCTAAGTCCGCAAGAGGACCCCAAAGTTTCAGCCTAAATATGTACCCAGGGACTTCGCTTGAACAAACTTGAATCTCACCCCCCTAAGGATGCTGCATACCAAATATCAAAAGATTCTTATTGGTAGATCTGAAGAAGATTTTTAAAAAATATTCCTCATACTGCACTAATTTAAACATTTGGGCTCCCATAGAGAGCCCAAATATGGACCCAGGGAATTGATTTCAATAAACATGTGAAACAATCTTCCAAAGATGTTATATGTGAATTTTGAAAGCTTTTGGAGCAGTGGTTTGTGGGAAGTCCCCCATGATAAAACCGATAGCAATTTTTATGATCATTCCATTCTGTTGGTCCTAAGGAAGCTTCACACCAAATAAGAATTCTCAGTGCCGTTTAGTTTTGGAGATATGGGCGTTTTAATTTTTTTCTATTTTTAGCTCCTGCGGTTCCCATGGGGCGACGGGAAAATTCTTTTTTGCATAAATTAAGTACTTGTGACCCAATAAGCCCTCATATCAAATTTGGTCCAAATCTGCCTCTCGGTTTGGAAAATAGAATTTTTGGGAGGGGCAAATATTCTTTCCTCTCCCATTACGACGCCAAATATAGCCCCACAAACTTCTCCTGAACAAATCTGAGTCTACACCTCAAAAGGAAGCTGCACACCAAATATCAAGTCTCTGCTACTGCTGGTCATGAGAAGAAGATTTTTTAAGATTTCAGCACACTTTTTGGGTGTGGCCCTACCAATGGGCGAGGCAACTTGATTTGAACAAAATCAAATTGCGATGTCATAACAAACTATTATCTCAAATATCAATTAAATTGGTTCAGCGGTTTGGGAAGAGAAGATGCAAACACCATGTTTACGGATGACGATGGACGACCGAAGGTGAGTGATCACTATAGCTCTCCTGACTGAAAGTCAGGTGAGCTAAAAATCTTCAGTCCCTCAAGGGTTAACCCTTTACCTAACATGAAAAGCAGACGACACTTGCAAAAGAAATTCTTGAATAACTAATTTTTTTTCATTTTGTCTCAAAACCATAGGTTATGACCCCTTTTTGGAACGAGCTCGACGAGATCGTTCCAACGAGGGTCATAACCTATGTTTTTGAGACAAAAAATGAAAAAATAATGAAAATTAATTATTGATTTTTTAGAATAGAGCTGGCCGGTTTGTGCAATTATGTTGGGTAAAGGGTTAAAGGAGATATTTTATGAGATTTTGAGAACAATTCATTGGTTTGAAAATTTCTGAATCACTGCAACTTTAATCCAATCAAATTATTGGGATGAATTAAAATCAAATTGAAATTCAAAGCTTTGCAGGAGATAAACTTACACTGATTTTATTTGAAAGGGTCACTTTCCCATTGCAGCGTAATATTGTACAGTAATCGGGTACTTTTCACAACTATTGAAGAATAGATGTGGCCAATCAGTAAGCTAAAAGATGTAGGAATGTGATATTTACCTGGTTTTATGATGCCGTTTCAAGTCCTTTGCACTAGTGATAAGATTCTGTCGTTTTAATTCTTTAATGACATTTAAACGAGATTTTGTGGAATCGGTTATCCTCTCCATTATAAGATCACCAATATCTGAAACAGTAGAAACTACATGGTTCATACAAGTTAGGCTATAAAAGAAAAAAATCTTGTTTCTCAGGCACCACTTTCGCCATTTAAATTCTACTTCATAAAAATTACAATTTTTTTTCACCTGCTTTATTTTTAACCAGCCAAAAGTTTTGTTATTTCGGCTAATACACTTTGAACACTGAGGGATTAGGAGGGTGAGTGGGAGAGAAAGTACCCAAGGTGGACAGGATTGATGTTGGCTTCCCAGTTAGAAGACTGGAAAAACAGAGGGAGGCCTTCCAAATACCAAACCGCTAACCATACCTTCAGAACAAATTTGACCTGTTAATTCCATACAAGTTATAGAGTGACATTCTGATAAATAAATGAAGAACAAGAGGTCACGTGGGGCCTGAGGCACTCACTTGACCAAAGTTGTTTAAAGAAGGATTTAATTAGCATCTATGGATGGCCAAGATTACAGAGGGATGAAGTTTAGTTATTTATAACTCTGTTGTCCATGCCAGATGATTTTTTTCTAATATTGGGATGCTACCACAAAAGCAATGCCCAGATTTACAGTAATGGAAAACTAGGGAGTCCAAATATCAACCTAGGACTTAACTTGAACAAACTTGAATCTGAGCCCCTCCCCTCCACCCCCAGGATGCTGTATACCAAGTATCAAGTATTTTACACATTACTGGTCCTAAGGATGCTTCATACCAACTAGCAGTTCTCTATTCCATGCAGTTTGGGAAATAAGAGGGCTTGACAATATCTCTATTCTTAGCTCCCACAGGGATTCAGGAAATCAAGTACTCATGACTCAAAAAAAAAACACACCCCAAATTTGGTTCAAATCGGCTCAGCAGTTCAGAAAATTCAAATTTTGGGCGGGTCCAAAAATATTGATTCTACACCTCAATACAAAGCTCTATACCAAATATCATGTCATTGTATCCACTGGTTCGTGAGAAGATTTAAAAAAAAAATGGAGCATTTTCCCTACCCCTTCCCTGGGGCTGAACAAATTGATTTGAACAAAAACAAGCAAATTCAGTGAATTCATGTCTCCCGCTGGACAGCAGTTTCAAGGGAAATTAATGCATCCAGTGGAATATAGTTGAGTTGCAAGTGGAAGTTATTTAGAAGAGACAGAACAGACAGTGCTTCAGACAGTGGTTATCAGATTTATTTTCACGGAAGTCACTATCAAAGCAAGTAAAGTGATGTGGAGTATAACTGTGAGAATCACTAAAAATTAAGACTGTATGATAAGACATATTACATTAAACTGATGAGAAAAGTAATCCATATATGAAATTTCATTGAAATCGGTTGACTCTAAGGAAAGTTAGAGTCTGGAAACCATCAGCCAATAAAATTTAAGCAACCTAATTTAATATGCACAGAAAATGCCCATGTTTGAACTTGGACCCACAATTGATGAAAGTGATCTACTACCCAAATTTCATCGAAATCGACTGACTGTAAGGAAAGCTAGAGTCTGGAAATGAAAAACACGGAAGGTGTGCACTTACTGTGTATTAGTAGTAGCACTAAATATATGAAAGTTTCCCTAATTTGCATAATTTTTGCACGAGAACAAAACTTGATTTATATGTGATGTATTGCATGTTACTAAACATTCATACAAAAATTTATTCAAATCTGAACTTTCATATAGAAGTTCTGTACAAACAAGAGGCCCCAAGGAGCCTTAATCACTCACCAGCTAAAGTGGTTCAAAGAAGTATTTGGGGGGGGGGGGGGGGGGGGGGGGGTCACATTCAAAATATCAAAAGATTCTGCCTGCTGGATCTGGAGAAGAAGATTTTTTAAGAAATTTGGCTACAATGCACTAAGTTCGAATTTGGGCTTCTATAGTGAGCCCAAATATGAATCCAGGGGGCCGATTTGAACAAACTTGAATCAGACCCATACCAAGATGCTGCATACCAAGTATCAGAAGATTCTGCCCACTGGTTCTGGAGAAGAAGATTTTTTAATAATTTTTCTATAATTCATATGGTGTTATCAGAGTTATGCCCAATACAGAGCCCCCAAGGGACGTGGCCATTTCATTTGAACAAACATGAATTGCCATATAGTAATGAACATGCACATGAAGTTTCGTGAAAATCGGACCAGTGGTTTCAGAGGAGAAGTTGTTTGAAAAATGTTCACGATGACGGACGGCAAGTGATAAGCTGAACTCCCTCCGGTGAGCTAAAAACTGATTACACCCAATTTCGGAACAAAATGACCGCTGGCGGCAATCTTGAATTTTGGACCATACCACAAAACACATATTCTGGTCTCACAATCATAACAAAGATACCCAAGAAGTTTCATGAAGATCGGTTCATAAATATGGCTTTTAATCCGAGGTGATGCACGGGGCAGACGGACAGATTTTCGGTACAAAATTTCCCGCATTCGAATTTGACCTAGGTATTGATAAAAGTAATCCATGTATGAAATTTCATCGAAATCGGTTGATTTTAAGGAAAGTTAGAGTCTGGAAACCGTCAGCCATTCAAATTTCAGCAACCTAATTAAATATGCACAGAAAATGCCCATATTCGAACTTGGACCCACAATAGATGAAAGTGATCTACTACTTAAATTTCATCGAAATCCAGTCACTGTAAGGAAAGTTAGAGTCCAGAAATGAAAAAACACGGAAGAATGGACAGGGTTCATACAAAATTTTGCTCACAAAGTTCAAGGGTTTTTCAAGGGCTTCTTTTTTTTTTTCAATGGCTACATATACTATCCAGCTTGTTGTTTGAGCTCTAAAAATCTAAGATTCATGTGACACGGATCTGACTTTGGAAGTCAGGAAGTACTGGTACCCAAAGTGTGATCTGTGTTACAGTAATCTTGGTAAAACGTTCGATACCTTTTTATGTTTTTTTTAACTGAGCGACACGAGCGCAACAAACAAGTAAAAGGCGAGTACACATATATTTACAATGCCCAGGGAATAGCTTGGTATTCAAGGGTTTTTCAAGAGATTTCTGAAAGTTCAAGGGTTTCTCAAGGGCTAATTTCAAATTCCAGGGTTTTTCAAGAAAAAACTCATTTTCAAGGGTTTTTCAAGAGCTGTATGAACCCTGATGGAAGGACACCCTCCGAATTTAATATCCCCCGTTTTTTTCCCAAAAGTGGAAGACAACAAAATGCGATGTCAGAACAAGTAATCACCTTAAATTTAACTGAAAATGTTTTGAAGTTTTGGTGGAGAGGGTGCAAACACCATGTTCATGGACAACGGATGGTGAGTGATCACAATGTGATCCTTTGGGGATTTACTCTTGACAACCAGTAAATTCCCTAGGGTTATAGATCTATTTGGCCTCAGTACATTTAATATTGGTATTTGAATATATTATATCTTATTTGACAGATCTCTATGAGCTCTTTCAAACAAGACAGAATAATTGATAAGATGATCACAAGCATAACGGGGAAATTAAATTCCTGTTTAACTGAATACTCCTAACCTGTTAACAGAATATTTTCACTGCCAGAGTGGCTATTCATTTAACATGGTTCTACTGTACTTATGCATCTACAATGAGTTAATTCTTTCCAAGCTTTATCTGGTTGAGTGCTAAATTATTTTTTAAAATAGATTTGAAACGCCAGTATTTTTTTTCAAAGATGCCATACAACCAGCAAGGGAAGCCTTAGTTTAGTAAGATTTTGTTCATGAAAAATTGTTCTGTCACAATTTATTCACGAGTGCCTGTCAGCACACTCCAATAAATTGTAACAAAATAATTTTCTATGAACATTTTCTTATAAGAAAACAAGCCTCAGCAATCAGTGTAAAGCCACTAATGTGGCTTTCAGCACTTTTCAATAGGGCCATGATAGTGGCTTCTAGCACTCAGCCAGTTAATGAGTAATAAACATGATGAAAACCCTTAACTTGTGAAAAACATCTGTCGAAACACTTCAATATTAATTTCCTGTATTGAATATTTTAACCCCATCACAATGGTAATTTGATAGAAATCTCCTTGGTGATACTATTTTGTACTTGTGGTATTCACTAACCTCCATCAGACAAGACAGAGTCGATTCAATTCCCACCAGCACTATTGGAAGTTTTTGCTGCTGAATCCGTTGGTTTTTTGACATCAGTGTGAAGAGGATGAATTTCCAACTATTTTCAAAACTGTTTTATGGAAGGAAAAAAATATCTCCTTCCCTTTCAAGAAAATAGAGGAAAATAGATGGACAGATAGGAATCTTCTGTACGAGTTACCATGACTGGAATTTGAACAGTTTCAAGTAGGGGGTAGGGCCTAAACACCAATGAATGAAGCCTATAAAATATGGCCAAGATGCACAGACGCCATGAAATATTTTTTTCTGTAATAAGCTAATTTTAAAGAACTGTTTTCAAAATAATTGTATATGTCAAATAATATCAAATTTTCATTCCATATTTTATTTATTTATTTATTATCCACCTTTCTGATAATGGCTGTAGGTTAAATATATTAACCCTTTAACCAATGAATTGGCGTAATATGCAAATTTAGCAGTTGAAAAAATATATATTTTCAGAAAATTACAAAAAAACTATATCGTGTGACCCCTCATTGGAATGAGCATGTCGAGCTCGTTCCATTGTGGGGTCACATGATATGGTTTTATTGAAATATTTGGAAAATTTTGAAAAAATAATATTTAATATAAATTTTGATATCGTTTACGTTGGGTAAAGGGTTAAATGAGATATGAAGCTTCATAAGTTCTTCCAGTTTGACTTCATTATACCTGTTTTCAGATGTTTCTCCGTGGGTAATTTCACTCTCAAATTTTAAAATAAACCTAACAAAATTCTTCATCGATCCAATTTAATTTTAATTAGAAACAAAACACAAACAAAATTGCTTTCTAACCATTTCATTTATGCTGTCATATTAATATCTACCCTAGAGCCCCTGTGTGGATTAAAACAACTGGGTACTATCCAGACCCATTAACCTCTGAGTATAACTATCAGGGAGATTTGGGTTAGCTGGCAGGAGATTTTCAGACTTGTCAGGAAGATTTGTGCATGAAGCTAGCACATCAATAATTTACATTTTACGCTTCTAACACCCACTACAATCCTAATGCATGATATTTCATTTTATTTGAACAATTTATTTGTCAATAAAAGCATAAACATATAGATATCATTAGATCCAGCTCTCTGAGCTTGTTCCAATGACATTCATATTTGAACAGTGTGATTGACAGTCTAAAATATTTCAGGTCTTCTGAGGCTTGGATCAGTTCTGGTCACTGCGTGAAAATTTTGGGATTAGTTTTGGTACTTGCTAGGTTCATTCCAGTAATTCAGACATCCCCCTCATAACAAGTAACTTCTCTATCAATGGGTAATTGAATGAAGGTATTTGGTCATGAATGACGGAGATTTGGAATGGGGATCATCTCTTGTCATTATATCACAAAATGAAATGTCTCTGGCCAGTCAGGACCAAAATGTCCAGGTACATCTGTTTAGTTATTTAAATACCAACATTCAAAAATGCCAAAGTACTGCAGTTTGTTTATTTAAATATCAACTTTTAAAGATTTATTTCACGAAAAATACAATTCCTTTCACATCCTACCTTATAAAATCATAAATAGGAATTTTTTTTCCAATACTATATTCTAGATTACAATTCATTTGAACTAGTAGTCCAGGCACATTAGACATAAAAATGAGAAAGTAAGGAAAAAAATCGGAGAAAGCTGATTTTTTTATATGTTTCCGGGAGACACATTGCGGATAAAGTGTGAAAAGTCCCCGCGAATCCGAGTTGAGCTTTTTTAGTTATAGCGTTTTTTTGATGAAAAAAAAAATTAAAAAAAAAATTCGACCCAGCTCCATATTTCTCATTCTTATTCGCCTTTGTAGGGTGAGAATCATAAATATCGTGCTGAATTATATTGAGGATACATATCCCCAACAGAAAATGCCAACTTTGTACCAATCCTCACACTCAATGGTGAAATATTCACGAAAATGTACAAAATTACGAAAAAAAATTTATTGTTTTCATACACACAACGTCCATTAAATCAAATCTACGACTACTTTGGGAGTTAAATTATATATCAACAAGAGCACCGCTGGGCATTGCATAATACGCCCGTGAACTGTTCAAATTGTACCATTTTAACACATTTGCAATTTTTTTAGAGTGTGAGAAATTTATACTGGCATATATATATATGTTACGGTCAGACTTTGAAATCAGTGATTTTGTGAAATGACTAAATTTTTCAGTCATTTGAGAAAAAGACTAACAAGTTTGAAGCCAATCGAAAACCAAATAATAAAGTTATCATCCGGAAACCAAATATTTGACGAAGAAGTCTAAGTCCAACAGTGGCTATAATTCAGGCAAAAATTGTTCAGACCGACCCCATATTCGAACTTGACCTGTATTTTGTTGTGATTAAACCACATACCAAGTTTGGAGCCGATCAGAAAACAAATACTAAAGTTATCATCCGGAAACCAAATATTTGACGAATTCTAAGTCCAACAGGGGCCATAATTCAGGCGAAAAATGTTCGGACCAACCCCATGTTCGAACTTGACCTGTATTTTGTTGTGATTAAACCACATACCAAATTTGGAGCCGATCGGAAAACAAATACTAAAGTTATCATCCGGAAACCAAATATTTGACAAATTCTAAGTCCAACTGGGGCCATAATTCAGGCGAAAAATGTTCGGACTGACCCCATATTCGAACTTGACCTGTATTTTGTTGTGATTAAACAACATACCACATTTGGAGCCGATTGGAAAACAAATACTAAAGTTACCATCCGGAAACCAAATAGTTGACGAATTTTAAGTCCAACTGGGGCCATAATTCAGGCGAAAAATGTTCGGACTGACCCCATATTCGAACTTGACCTGTATTTTGTTGTGATTAAACCACATACCACATTTGGAGCCGATCGGAAAACAAATACTAAAGTTATTGTTTGGAAACCAAACGGACGGACGGACAGACGGACGGACAACGCCATACTATAATACGTCCCGTTTTTCAAACGGGCGTATAAAAATTGCAGAAAAGCATTTATTCCATAATGAACTTGTGAAACGTGTGAAATATTAACCATACCCCCTAAACTCAAATTCAAACGGCATCGACTTTTCTCATTCAAATACCGTATTATAGCATCATTGTTTCAATTTCCATGTTCGATTAAATCACATAATGTGGTGTTCGCCTACACTCAAGATGCATTGGCATGTAATGTATGCACGCCCTTGATGTTTACTCATAAACAAATTTGTATTGTACAGACAACGCTCTTTAATTTGATGCAAAATAGCCTTGAACGACTTTCATCAGGAAACGCTGTTTAATTCCGCATTCCAGGTCTTTATGTACAGACAACGCTCTTTAATTTGATGCAAAATAGCCTTGAACGACTTTCATCAGGAAACGCTGTTTAATTCCGCATTCCAGGTCTGTCCATTGCACAATTTGCTCTGTTCAGTATTGGACACTCTGCATTTGATGCCTAGATATTGAAACCAATGATCCCTTGATAGATATATATGTAATTTTGCCTGTTGTTGATTATTAGAGTCTTGTGTTATTTGTAGAACTGATCAGTTATGTTGTTGGCATATCACTCAGCGTTACCTGTTGATACCTTACGGTGACAACGAAGCAGGTCCGCACATTGATATCTGTTCTGTGGTATTGTACTTGAGTTTATTGTGTCTATCATCTTTTTTCTGTTGTGACTTTGGCAATGGATAAATGTATCAAATGTAACGATGAGTTGACCGGCTCGTCCGGAATAACTACACTTGGTGAGCGGGGTATAGAAAAGTTGGTTGCTGTAAGCGTCGAGCTTGGCGATAATCTTTTTGCCGGTTCGAAGAAACCCACAGTTGGTGAGAAAATTCACAAATTCTGCTACAAGAATTATACACGGGAAAGTTCTGTAAGAAAAAGTAAGAGAATGTCTCTAGATGCAGCTGAATCTGACGAAGCTGGTCCATCTATGACAAAAAAATTGCGCTCTGATCAAGATGCTTTCAATTTTAAACTCCATTGTCTGTTCTGTGGAGAATCCGCCGACAAACAAACTCATATACCCATTCAAAGTAGAAGAGAAGTCCACACCGTTGAAACATTGACTTTTGTTGATAGTATCAGAACCCGTTGTTTGAAACGTGGTGATGAATGGGGTGAGTCTGTACTTACTCGGATCGGTCGTGCTATCGATCTAGTGGCCGAGGAAGGTCGGTATCACCATGATTGCTGGACAGGATTTGTCAGAGATAAGCCTGAGCGAACTCTTTCACAGGGTAGGCCTGTTGCAGACAAGAAAGCACTTGCATTCCATGAATTGTGTACCTTTATGGAGAACAGCGATGAGTGTCAGTTTTCCTTGAGCGAATTGGCAGAGACGTTTGAATCGTATCTTGGTGACGAAGTCGGTTACACAATTAAACATCTTAAAACCAAACTGCTTGAGCATTTCGGTAGTAGAATCTCTATTACAACACTGAGGTCCCTAAAAAATGTTGTCACATTCAGAGATTCATCAGACAAAATACTATATGATTCGTGGTACTCAGACAAATGTACCAATGAAACTGATGAACGTATGCGCATCGTCAAGAAAGCATCGGCTATAGTCCGCGATGATATTCGGTCAGCCATTTACGAGTGTGACGTTTATCCCAAACCCGATTCGTTATCTGTATCTAGTGATCTACTACCCGATACACTCCAAACCTTGTTACAAGGGATTGTTGCTCCGTCGCAGCGTGGGCAAAACATCCAAGCCAACCAGAGACGCGTGACAGCCATAGGTCAGTCTCTAATAAGTTCTTGTCGGCCCCGTTCATTCTTGTCACCAGTATTATTGTCAGTAGCAGTTTACATACATAGGAAATTCGCATCTCGGGAATTGATCGACATTCTGAATGGACTAATGTTCTCTTCTAGCTACCGGGAAGTTCAACAATACGTTCATTCTGTCATGATAAGCAAAGGTCCGTCGCCTAGACTTGCGAACTTCACACAATTCGTTTTCGATAACGCCGATTGTAATGTGCGCACGCTAGATGGCAAGAATACTTTCCATAGTATGGGAGGCATCGCCTGTATAACTCCAAGCAGAGATCACACAGAAGAGTCTCCGATAAAACGACTAACTGGTGATCATTCGAATATTGGCTCTGGTGAATTCGGGTACATCCCTTTGAAAGGTTACAGTAAACCAAGCAAATCAAGTCTTGACGAAATTGTGATGAAGGATTTATCAACTTTGGGTGAATCTGATCCGAAAAATTTGAAACTCGCAAAAACAGTCGACAGTCTTTGGTCTTTGACGCATGTACTGAGAGTACCTTGCCCATCTTGGGCTGGATATATGCACATTGTCACATCATCAGATGATTATGAAACAAGTGATGTCGAGATACTTCCCTTTATTAATTTTGATCCATCCAACCCGAGCACAATTTGCACTGCTCTCATGTTTGCACAAACTGAATGTGAGAAACAGGGACTGAACGTTTGTCCAGTGACGTTTGACCAACCACTTTATATCAAAGCAGTGGAGATTGTGTCTTCGTCAGATAAGTTGACAAAAGTTTTCGTTAGACTCGGCGGCTTCCATATGATTATGTCATATTTAGTGGCAATTGGTTCGATCATGGCTGGTAGCGGCTTGGATGAACTTTGGGGGACTGTTTATGCTGGTGGGTCAATCCATCATTTGATCAGTGGTCATGCATATTCAAGAGCAGTTCGTGCCCATTTGCTAACACAAATTGCCATTACAAAACTTGTGTTTGAAGAAAGCCGAACACTAGATAACATAGACTGCACAGAAGTCAATGAAATATTCTGTGGACTTGCCAGAGGTGACTGTACAACAGCTGACGCTGTCAATCAAGAAAGTGTCAACCATCTACTGTCAAAATTACACGAACTGCTCCAGAATGCATCCGTAGGATGCACAGGAAAGCTTTGGGTACAATACTACGAGCAAATAGGTCTTCTCCAGTTGTTCTCGAGAGCAGAGCGCACAGGCGACAGGGAACTCCGCACATATTGTGTTCGCAATATGATTCCAGAATTTCACGCAGGTGGTCATTTTGCATACGCAAAAAGTTCTCATCTCTATTTGCAGCAGATGAATGAGCTAACAGAAATAATGCAACAGGATGATTTGAAGTTGTTCACTGAGAAAGGTTACTTTACCATAAGGCGCTCAGATAAATTCTGGGACGGGATATATTCTGATCAGACCATAGAGCAGTGTTTAATGAGAATGTTCAAGCTCCCTGGTGGTCTCACACATGGCAGGGGAATAACCGATAGCCACTGTTGCGAAATGGGTACATGGACTACCTCTTTGCCTTCCAATATGTAATGCTCTCGAAAATTTTGTTCATGTTCACACTGGTCATGGCGAACAACATCGGGATCTCCGTCAAAGTTCACAATTGACTGATGCCAATGATATCACCAAATTATTGAACTGGCTCAGAGTGCATTCCCCCTTTCAGAATAGAGATCCACTACAATTAGTCTCTATAGCGACCTGGCTTGTGGCCGACGAAACTGTGAACTGTGACCAAGTTCGCAAAATTGGTGAATGTTGCGTATCGAATGTTGTAAGCAAAACGTTCAACAGCATCAAACTACGACGTGTTGACACTGTGAAGTCTTTCGCATCGATGGCAAATAGCATCAAAGTCCGTGGAAGTAAGGTAGTGATTGACCCCACAATTCTGTTCAACCGCATCACATGTGTTATTCAGTCACAAGCAGAGATGGAAGAGTATCTCAAATATGAACTCGCCCCGAAACCACCAGCATTGTTTAATTCTGCTGGAATGAGGAAGACACAGAAAAGCACGCTCGGTAAGATCCTCAAAACATACGGTTCCGAGCAAACTAAAATCCCAGAACATTCTCTGTTTGTTGTAGATGGTGGATTTTTATTGAGAGCAGTTGTATGGCCTAAACAGTCGTCATATAAGGACATATGTACATCATATTCCAATTATCTAGTGAGACATTTTGGGGCGAACGTCGTGGTTGTTTTTGATGGTTATGCTTGTACAATGTCGACAAAGGGCATGGAACAAGCCCGTAGATCTAAAGACAGGTATTCCATTGATATCAATATCTCACCCGAGTTACCAGCCACCACACCCCAATTCTATTTCCTTGCAAATGCCAAGAACAAAACCCAACTGATCGATCTTCTAATGCAGAAGCTATCTGCTATCAATATTCAGTCCAAGCAGGCCGAGGCTGATGCTGATGTACTGATAGCCGAAACTGCACTTGACATCGCTCAAGATGACAACAATGTTGTCGTTGTGGGAACAGACACAGACTTGTTAGTCATTCTTACCTCTCGAGTTCAACCGGGATGTAATATTCACATGATGTATTCCATTACCCCAAACTTACTAGTTTCAGTTAGTGAAATAGCAACCAAAATGGGTGACCATAGAAGCAACCTCCTTGTAGCACATTCTATAAGTGGTTGTGACACTACTTCTGCACTCTTTCGAGTTGGTAAGAAGAAAGTATTCAGTACAATTGTCTCCGATGTTACTAGCGACTCACAACAGTATGTCAACACAATTTTGGCGGATGACAGTACACCAAGTGCAGTAGCTGCTGCCGGGGAACAACTTCTCCTGATCTTATACGGGAGTAAAACTGTTTCCTCTCTCGACCAATATAGATATGTCACTTACAAGCGTTATGTAGCAAAATCTAAACTGAATAAACCCATCGACCTAGCCTCACTCCCACCAAGCAGCGATGCTGCACAACAACATGTCTACAGATGTTATCTCCAGGTCCAACAATGGCTGGGCACTTCGCTTCCTCCGACGGACTGGGGGTGGTCGCTAGACAATGGACTTCTTGTACCGACTGCAGCCACAAAGCCATGTGCCCCCGATAACCTACTGAATCTGATCAGTTGTGGTTGCAAGAGTGCTTGTACAAAAAGGTGTGGGTGTAAGAAGGCAGGACTCTCTTGCTCAGGTTTGTGTAATTGCAGTTCGAATTCTTGTAACAACCACAGAAACACTGTCCTGTCGGAAAATTCTGAGTTCGATGAATAATATGTATATAGGTCATGTCATTTCTGTATATAGGGTTGATAATAGTCAATGTAACTTAATCCATGTTGATTGATTTGTACATTCTGTAAATATTATTTATTGATTTTTGTACATTCTGTAAATATTATTTATTTTACGTGTTTGTTCGGTCCCAAGCCCGAAAATAGTTGAGTTCTCATGCTGACGAATTTTATGCCAAAAGGGGAACTCGGCCAGAAGCAGAGGGGGTCTTCCATAATGTCTATTTTGTAAGCAATGATAAAAGTCTTCAAATGGTGGTGGATTTTTTATCGTCTGTCCAACTAACATCCCGTTCTGTACTACGACCCTTTGGGCAAATCCGTTAGGAAAATCGTCATTTTTTGCGTAAATCCGATACTTTTTTGTGAATTTTCAATAATTTTTCGCAGAAATTGTCACAGAATGCACATTTTCCTCTAGGTAAATGTATATTAGACATTATGTAGCTCGAAATACGCGTAAACAAAAAATACAGTTGGATCAATTCGAGGTTACAAAGTTCGTGCGATTTTTTTTTATTTTTTTCAAACGCGTTTTCGAAAAAAGGCTGTAGAAAAAAAAGCTCAACTGGGATTTTAGGGGACTTTTGTCTAATCGTTCAGTGACATGTACTCGACATTCCCTGAAAAAATCAGCTTTCTCCGATTTTTTTCCCTAGTGAAACCTAATGTTCTTGGGCTATAGTATTACATCTGTTAATATTATTTTCTGCTAAATGCAAAAAACGGATCGAAATGTTTGTGCTTTTTATTGCACACTTCATCTGCATATAATTTATATGTGTAATTTATCCAGGGATGTAAGTAACTGTTAATGAAAAAACCCTGAACCTCAATGATCTGATCATTTTCTCTGCAAAAAACGATTTCAGGGAAAACCCTGAAGACTTATCCACCTGTTGTGACAAGTGGATATCGGTGCAGGATGCGTGAAAAATAAATTATATACTCTGACCATATTAATGGAAAATTACAGTACTGTGGAACCCTATTAACTGAATAGTCACTTTGCCCGAGAAAATTATTCAGTTAACAGAAGTTTTCAATTAACAAGAATTTGGTCACTATCATGTATTCTTTGAGATAATGTGAGCATTTATTCTATTATACCTTATTTGACAGAGCTCTGTCGAACAAGATATAATAGATTAAATATCTGTACTGGGTGTAATAAGGCCAAATAGACTTATAAACAGGGACGGATCCAGAGCCATTTTGATACGTGTTACAGGTATGGGCACCCAAACTCTGAAGCCCAAATGTCCCAGGAAAATATCATTCATCTTTGAAATCTACCAGTTTAAAGCAATTATTTCCAATATTAGTAGAAATCTATACACATGCAGTTGATAAAAAGCCTTTCAAGACAAATGCAGTGGTGTCTAATCCTCTGTATTAAGACAACTCAGTTTTTTGGGGGGACATCCTCAGCTGAAAAACAGGTATCCTCAATTGAAAAACAGGTGTCCTCAAAAAACTCCTGGATCCGTCCCTGCCTATAAACAAGGGGAATTTGGTGATTATCAGGTTCATTTCTCAACATATAACAAGATTTTTTATGCAGTTAACAGGAATCAGAGATGCTAGTTTTCAGGTTTTTTAGTGTCACTATCTTAAATAAAAGGAAACAAGATACAATTCTTTAAATGACTGTATTGGATGTAGTGAGACCAAATAGGTCCATAAACAAGAGGCCCCACGTGGCCTTAATCGCTCACCTGACAAAGTGACTCTAAGAAGTATTTTAGGTCACCTTCACCATGTCATGCCTCATCAACATTAACTGGGTGAGTGATAGATTTTGTTTGAAGTTCAACATTTGTTACCTAAAATTAGTTTTATTTAAAATCATTGGTGTGTGGCCAATCTCCAATGATTTTTAATAAAGCAAATTTATCTCTGCAGACAAACTGGTTTAGCATGAAGCACAAACAAGGAATGTGAAGAGATAGCCTTGGACATCTCTCCCCAACTGTGGATATCTTCCATGTGCTACATGTATATATTTGCATGCAAGAAAACAAAAATTTTCACAAATTTTCCAAAATATTAGTTTTTTTATCATCATTGGAACAAGCTCAAACAGCTTATTCCAATAGGGGTATGGGAAGATCAGGTATATTTTTAAGACAGAAATGTGAATATATAAATAATGGTGTTTTTTTGTGAATGATGCTGGAGAATTTTGCGTAAAGATATGGTAAATGGTTTGTTCTAGATACAGAATGATGCAAAAGTATTTAAATTTGATTAGGCAAGTTGTTCCTATAATGCATTTAAAAACTGAAGTAACTGTTTTTTTGCTGACGAACTTTTAGATGTGTGTGTCTGTGTTTGTGTGTGTGTGTGTGTGTGTGTGTGTGGGCGGGGGGGGGGGGGGGGGGGGGGGGGGGGTAAGAGTGTTCTTGCAAACAAAATTCCTGAATAAATGGAAAATTTTATTTTTTGTGTGAAAGACATAGTGCGTGAATGTTGATTGGAACAAGCTTAGAGAGCTCATTTTAATGTGAAGTCATAAAGCTGTGTTTTACGTACGAAATTCTGGAATAACTAAAAAAAATTGCTTTTTTGACTCAAAAAGCATGGTGTGCGACCTCTCATTGGAATGAGCTCAAAAAGCTCATTCCAATGGGGTATTTACAAGCGATAAGTACATGTATGTTTAAGAGACAAAAATTAAAATTTGAATAGCGATTTTTGCGAAGAATGCAGACAAGTTTTGGCAGTTATGCTGGTAAAAAGGTAAGATATGCAAAGTGGTTGTTTTTTAGAGGCGACATTTAATTAAGGGGAATTAACCCTTGATTACTGAGCTAACTTCTAAAAGTACTGAAATTTCATGAAGCAATGTGAATAACAGACAACAGTTGCCTAAAAATTTCATGAATAACTAAAATTTTTATTCCTTTGTCTCGAAAACATGGCATATGACCTTTGTTGGAATGAGCTGAATGCGTGTGTTCCAATGAGGGGTCATAAAATTTGAACGGAGATTTGTGTGAATAATGCATTAGTACTGCTAGATTTGGGTAAACGGTTCACCCTGGATACCACCCCTTCTATAGTAGATCTTTTCTGCAAATTTTGTCTAAGATTCTATCAACTTTACAAATAAATACGTTCATGAATCACAATCAGATCCACCCCACAATGTTGCATACCAAATATCAAAAGATTCTGCCTGCTGGATCTGGAGAAGAAGATTTTTTAAGAAATATGCCTGAAATGCACTAAGTTAAAATTTGGGCTCCTATACGGAGCCCAAATATAAACCCAGGGGGCCGATTTGAACAAACTTGAATCAGATCCACCCCACAATGCTGCTTACCAATTATGAAAAGATTCTGAAGCTGGATCTGGAGAAGAAGATTTTTTAAGAAATTTGCCTGAAATGCACTAAGTTCGAATTCGAGCTTCTATAGTGAGCCCAAATATGAAACTAGGAAGCCGATTTGAACAAACTTGAATCAGATCCACCCCACAATTTTGCATACCAAATATCAAAAGATTCTGCCTGCTGGATCTGGAGAAGAAGATTTTTTAATAAATTTGCCCGAATTGCACTAAGTGCGAATTCGGGCTTCTATATTAAGCCCAAATATGAATCCAGGGGGCCAATTTGAACAAACTTGAATCAGATCCACCCCGCAATGTTGCATACCAAATATCAAAAGATTCTGCCTGCTGGATCTGGAGAAGATTTTTGAAGAAATTTGCCCGAAATGCACTAAGTTTGAATTCGAGATTCTATAGTGAGCCCAAATATGAATCCAGGGGGCCGATTTGAACAAACTTGAATCAGATCCACCCCGCAATGTTGCATACCAAATATCAAAAGATTCTGCCTGCTGGATCTGCAGAAGATGATTTTTTAAGAAATTTGCCTGAAATGCACTAAGTTCGAATTCAAGCTTCTATAGGAAGCCCAAATATGAATCTAGGGAGCCGATTCAAACAAATTTGCATCAGATCCATCCCACAATGTTGCATACCAAATATCAAAAGATTCTGCCTGCTGGATCTGGAGAAGAAAATTTTTTAAGAAATTTGCCTGAAATGCACTAAGTTCGAATTCGAGCTTCTATAGTGAGCCCAAATATGAATCTAGGAAGCCGATTTGAACAAACTTGAATCAGATCCACCCCACAATGTTGCATACCAAATATCAAAAGATTCTGCCTGCTGGATCTGGAGAAGAAGATTTTTTAATAAATTTGCTTGAAATGCACTAAGTTCAAATTTGGGCTCCTATACTGAGCCCAAATATAAACCCAGGGGGCCGATTTGAACAAACTTGAATCAGATCCACCCCACAATGTTGCTTACCAAATATGAAAAGATTCTGCCTGCTGGATCTGGAGAAGAAGATTTTTTAAGAAATTTGCATGAAATGCACAAAGTTCAAATTCGAGCTTCTATAGTGAGCCCAAATATGAATCTAGGAAGCCGATTTGAACAAACTTGAATCAGATCCACCCCACAATGTTGCATACCAAAAATCAAAAGATTCTGCCTTCTGGATCTGGAGAAGAAGATTTTTTAAGAAATTTACCTAAATGCACTAAGTTCGAAATCGGGCTCCTATACTGAGCCCAAATATGAACCCAGGGGGCCAATTTGAACAAACTTGAATCAGATCCACCCTACAATGTTGCATACCAAATATCAAAAGATTCTGCCTGCTGGATCTGGAGAAGAAGATTTTTTAAGAAATTTGCCTGAAATGCACTAAGTTTGAAATCGGGCTCCTATACTGAGCCCAAATATTAACCCAGGGGGCCAATTTGAACAATCTTGAATCAGATCCACCCCACAATGTTGCTTACCAAATATGAAAACATTCTGCCTGCTGGATCTGGAGAAGAAGATTTTTTAAGAAATTTGCCTGAAATGCACTAAGTTCGAATTCGGGCTTCTATAGTAAGCCTAAATATGAATCCAGGGGGCCGATTTGAACAAACTTGAATCAGATCTAGCCCGCAACGTTGCATACCAAATATCAAAAGATTCTGCCTGCTGGATCTGGAGAAGAAGATTTTTGAAGAAATTTGCCTGAAATGCACTAAATTCGAATTCGAGCTCCTATAGTGAGCCCAAATATGAATCTAGGGAGCCGATTTGAACAAACTTGAATCAGATCCATCCCACAATGTTGCATACCAAATATCAAAAGATTCTGCCTGCTGGTTCTGGAGAAGAAGATTTTTTAAGAAATTTGCCTGAAATGCACTAAGTTCGAAATCGGGCTCCTATACTGAGCCCAAATATGAACCCAGGGGGCCGATTTGAACAAACTTGAATCAGATCCACCCTACAATGTTGCATACCAAATATCAAAAGATTCTGCCTGCTGGATCTGGAGAAGAAGATTTTTTAATGTTTTTCCCACTGCCTACAGTGTTAAAAAGTGCTGACTCAGCACTTTTTCAAAGTCCCGAAACTGTACCCTATGATAAAACCGATGGCAATTTTTTTTTACCAATCCTTTCTGTTGGTCCTAAGGAAGCTGCACACCAAATAAAAATTCTCAGTGCCGTGCAGTTTTGGAGATATGGGCGTTTTAATTTTTTTCTATTTTTAGCTCCTGCGGTTCCCACGGGGCTGCGGAAAAATTTTTTTTTGCATAAATCAAGTACTCATGACCCAATAAGCCCTCACATAAAATTTGGTTCAAATCAGCCTCTCGGTTTGGAAAATAGAAATTTTGGGCGGGGCAAAAAATTTTGCCCCTCTCATAACGACGCCAAGTATAGCCCCACAAACTTCTCTTGAACAAATCTGAGTCTACACCTCAAAAGGAAGCTGCACACCAAATATCAAGTCACTGCTACTGCTGGTTCATGAGAAGAAGATTTACAAAGATTTTGGTGCCCCTTGGGGGCGTGGCACAACCCAGGAGGAGGGGCAACTTCATTTGAACAAATCTGAATTGGCATTAGGTAATAAACATTTAGCCAACATTTGAATAAAATTGGGCTAGTGGTTTAGGAGGAGAAGTCGATAATGTAAAGTTAACGCCGGACAGACGACGACGGACGACGGATGACGGACGACGGGCGACGGACGCCGGACAGAAAGTGATTAGTAAAGCTCCCCTTGAGCTTCGCTCAGGTGAGCTAATAAGAGAAATTCAGTTATCATCAGGCTAATTTCTTGACATTTTTCAAGTTTTTTTGTGTTTCAAAGTTATATTCAATTAACAGGATTATTCAATTAAGAGATATCCAATTAAGAGGGTTCCATTCTATCATTTCTTTTCAGGTTTTCTTTTTTTCTCTCGTACTCCTAGTCATATTAGGTAGAGCAAAATTAGTTGTGTTATTGAGATGAACAGATATAATTACCCCCTCCTTCAATATCTTGAAATTCTTCAAACAACCTTCTCAATTCCATCTCTTGGTCTTCTGTCCATAACATTTTTGTATTTGAACTGAAAGTAAAAGGTAAACAAAAACTATTCAGGAAAAATTATGCCAACTTGAATAGACATTAAACTGATGCAAAGAAAAAAAACATGATATTTAAAGAATTTAGAAACATTTGGGTTCAGATAATGCAATAATGGGTTATCCAGGGTACAGTTACAAGAAGAATTTTTGCACCGCCAGCATTAAGGAAGTTATTCACAATTATTAAAACCAACACTGAAATATTTCTTATTCTACAAATTAGGTCTATAAACTTTGAAAATCTAGCTCATCAAAGAAAATATGTCAATCATGAAACTAGAGGCTCCAAGGGCCTGAAGTGCTCACAGACCCATTGATTTCCAATGACTGGAGCAGTGGTTTAAGAGAACAAGCACTAAAAAAACATTTCAGAGCTCAAACAGGGAAATTGCATTATTACAAATACTTCATAGGAACAGAATTTCAATATTTCCATGTAATACAGAATAATAAGTTGGAAAGGGTTAAAATTTATTTATTTATTGGTCTTTAAGGTCTTTAAGGTTACATACTTATGCTCAATGGCTAATCGTGACCATGACAGAAGCCGGAGTACCAGGAGAGAACCAACGAGTATCGACGAGCAACTGTCAGCTCCTCAACATTCTAACTCTGTTCAAGCTCCGCTTAAGCCAGGTTACAGTGGTTGAAGACATGTACACCATAAACGTGCAGTATGCCTTAGTACACGGCGTCATCGTGCCCCCATGTAGACAACTGGGATAAAGTGCCTTGCCCAAGGACACAATGCGGGTCGTCCCGGGCGGGGATCAAACTCGGGACCTCTAGCACAGAAGCCCAACAGCCTGCCACTGAGCCACCGCGCTCCCTAAGAATTAAAATGACTGATGGCTTGATTAGTAAGAACTTGATCTGAACAAACTTGAATCTGACCTCAATAAAGATTTCATGTACCAAATATAAACAAATTCTGACTGGTGGATCTGAATAAGAACATTTTTAAAGAATCATCCTCAAGTATGAGGATGATTCTTTAAAAATGTTCTTATTTAGATCCATGTTCTTATTCAGCACAAAGTTAAAATTCAGGTTCCGCCAGGGAGTCCAAATATGAACTCAGAGACTTGATTTGAACAAATTGAATCAGACCAGTATCCCAATATCAAAAGAACTTGACTGGTGGATTGGAAGTTTTTAAAAGAATTTTCCACATATTGCACAAAATTAAAACTTCAGACTCCCACAGTCAGTTCAAAAATGAACCCAGGGACCTGATTTGAACAACCTGAATTTTACCTCATAAGGATGTTGTATTCTAATGAAGGTGTCAATGATACTGTGTTTGATAAAAAGGATAATGTTCAATGTTTATGAAAGGATTATGAAACAAGACAAGAACTGTGATAATTGAGAATATGTTAATTTCTGTTCCCTGTATGTTATGTTTTCAATAAAAATAATTTGAGTTGTACACTATACTAAAGAAATGAGGGGGTGGGGGTGTGGTTAATGGGGCCCTCACAGTTAACATATGTCAACAAAAGTTACGAAGTTACAGTAAAATTATTCCAAAACGAGTCATCATATCAAGTTACAATGAAATCCCTTCATAAATACGGCCTGTAAACTGTGCTAAAGGTTTTCAGACTTCGGGCCTGTACAGCCATCACAGTTGACCGATTGCAACCAAAAGGGGACATCCTCATCTAGACATTATACTGAGTCATCCTACCAAGTTATAATGAAATCCCTTCATAAATACGACCTGTAATCTGTGCTAAAGGTTTTTTGGTTTGGGACTCAGGTGAATGATCACGACCAAAAAGGGACGTTCTCATCTAGACATTATCTGGAGTCATCCTACCTAGTTTACAAATAAGACCTGTAGAACTGTGCTAAAGGTTTTCGGGTTTTGGGCTTGGACAGCTGTCACAGTAGACAGATCGTGACCAAATGGGGAAGTTCTCATGCAGACATCATACGGAGTCATCCTATCAAGTTACAATGAAATCCCTCCATATTAAATATGACCTGTACACTGTGCTAAAAGTTTTGGGGTTTTGGGCTTGGGTAGCCGTCACGGTTGACAGATCACGACCGAAAGGGGATGTTCCCATCTAGACATGACCTCAAACCTGCATATGAAATTTTGTGATGATCAGACATGAACTACGGGGGGAGGGGGATGTAGCCTGTGCTAAAGAAAAATGTGAACAGACTGACAGACTTACAGACTTCCACACGCGTGATGGCAATAGCTTATCTTGACTGTATCAAGTTAAGTTAAAATCAACAGATTCTATTATCCTTAAAGGGGGTTCCTGCACTTTTTTGATTACCAAATTCAATGATTTTCCAAGACAGTTTCCAGTGAAATTCAAAGATTTTCCAGGATACCAAAGAACAACAAGAGGGGTGTGTCCATCCCCATTAGCTCACCAACACATGGCATGCAATAAATCTAAGCTTATTACAAATCTGCAAAAAATGTCCGGTCATGTACATGAATAGCAAAACAGGTCAGAAATTTTCACAGTGAAAGTTGTTAGACTTTTTTGTCACAGTGATAATAACATTGCATTAAAAAAGCCCCAAATCTCCTTATATTGATGCATTTAACATATATATGAGATATGAAAGCCACAGCATACCAGTGGTAGCCTCCACTCATATACAGCAAAACAGGTCAGAAAAGTCCACAGTGACAAAAAAGTCTAACAATGCATTAACAAAGTCCAAAATCTCCAATAAATATCCGGCCAAGGTTTAATGTCATCTTATATTGATGCATTTGATAAATATACGAAAAATGAAAGTCACAGCATACCTATGGTAGCCCCCACTCATGTACAGCATGACACACTGACAAAAAAGTATAACACTGCAAAACAGGTCAGAAATTTTCGAAGTCCACACTGACAAAAAGTGTAACATTGCCTTAAAGAGTCCGAAAAATGTCCAGCTAAGGGTTAATGTCATCTTATATTGATGCATTTAACACATATATGAAATATGAAACCAACAGCATACCGGTGGTAGCCTCCACTCATATACAGCAAAACAGGTCTAAGCCCACACTCACAAAAATGTCTAACATTGCAAAAACACTAAAAATCAATAAAATATCACTGGTTAAGGGACTGTGGGTAATTGTAAGCCATAGAAACACAGTATGAGGTGCATAGCAACAAGACTGAATGTCAAAGTGGACTGGTACAATAACTTTAACACAAGTGTTGATGCCGACGTGCCTCGGGTCATGGTGTAAGCTCACACAACTTCGTTGGTGAGCTAAAAATCGAAGATTTTCACAGATTACCAGTTCTTTAAAAAAATACAATACAATCTTCAAACAAATCTTGTGGAAATGTGTATGTACTAGAACACTGACTCCAACCCACCACACACACACTCACTTCCCAATGTTTTATCACCACTTTCATGTAAAGTTCACTGTCCTGACCAAGTACACTTTCAAACTGAAAAATGGCAGTGAACCAATTAACAAATTGTCAACACTGTATTTTCCAATTTCCACTTTGAAAGACATTTCGAAAAACATTGAAAATTGAACGATTTTCATCAATAGAATTTTTTTATTTTAAATTCACTGAGTTTCAAAGATTTTGAAGAACCTTGTTAACCCTTTGATACTTTTGTACATCTTATAACGTAAGAAATCAAACATCGCGTTGATACTTTGGTAATCTTTTCATGTACTTTCTGCTTTCACTTTGTCCGCTGTTGTCCGTTTGATGATTTAACATGTCTAAGGACAATCAACTGCAGTTATAAGTTATTTATTTATTTATTTATTGGTGTTTAAGGTCACATACTTATGCACAATGGCTAATCGTGACCGTGACAGTTTTACGGGTGGAGGAAGCCGGAGTACCCGGAGAGAACCACCGAGCAACGACGAGCAGCTGTCAGCTCTCCAACATCGTAACTCTGAACTCTGCACCACAGCACAGGCAGGGTTAGATTGGTTGAAGACATGCGCCCCATCGACGTGCTGTACGCCTCCGTACACAGCGTCATCGTGCCCCCATGTAGGCAATCGGGGTGAAGTGTCTTGCCCAAGGACACAACGCGGTTGCTGCAGGTGGGATTCGAACCGAGGACCTCTCGGCTTGCAGCCTGCACCTCTACCAACTGAGCCACCGCGCCCCTGCAGTTATAAGTTAGCTGTTGAATATTTTAAAAAAATACCAATGGAAAAAGCATACTTTCATTCTATGTGAACAAAACAGTGTGAAAAAAAACCCCTGGAAAATACACCGATATTTACGCCATAATATTTTGTTCATATAAGGCCACACAAAGTAGATCTTCTGTTTCTCAGCCATTATTTGTAAAATTGCATGCGGGCGAGCGGTTTTTTATTTTATTTTTTATTTCTGTAATTATTTCTTTGCCATCAAAAGTTCATATCTTGGCTTATGTTTTAGGCCACATAATCTACAGAATAGCATGGGAGGTGGTGTATTTTGTCCCTTGAGAGCAAGAAGGCTTTGCAATGCTTTAGCATTGCAAAGCCATCTTGCACTCAAGGGACACATTTATCAATTTTTTTAACTTTGGTAAAATATCAGACATAAACCATTTAATTTTGATTTTTTTAAAGTTTCCATTGGTTATAAAAAGAGAGCATGCAGCAGCCAAAGGACCATGTGGGAGGGCCTGAGAAACAGATTTTTATCTTTTTTAGACTTAAATTTGTTTTATTACAAATTATTAGAGAGTGCCTGTGGGCACTCTCCAATAATTTGTAATAAAACAAGGTTTGAATAACAAATTCAGACCACCCAAAATAATCTAGCCCTCAACCAGATAATCATGAATGTGAAAAATATCTTATTTGAATTTTCCGAAGTTTGAAGTCGCATTTTCAAAAACGTTGAAGAAACTGACTCCCAATGACGTTTGAACGTCAGGATAATTCAAGTCTCAAAGGGTTAAACAAAATAGTAAATTCTTCTTCTTTACAAATCTACACATGACTAAGCCATGATTTGGCTGAAATCCTGTCTGCTTTCCTGCCAAAACACTGTAGAATCTCACTTGTCAAAAGAGAAATGCAAATTATGTTCCTCTTTCAGCCTCAATTTTGATATGTTTTCTCTAAGACATCCTGATCCAGTGATCGCAATCTGATTTAGAAAGAGACCACTATTACGGTCACAACAAGAAGGATGCCAACGCCCTATAGCTCACCAACATTCCTCTTTGATAGTAACTTTGGCAAACACAAGAACTGTATCAAACAGGCTCATAACATGCGACAAAGCTGACCTAAACACAACCTCTTCAAAGTAAAACACAGCAGCTGACTTAAACACATAGTTAAACATGAAATTCTGAGGTAAACAGAAAACTAAACGCAACTAAAAATGTCAAGAAAAATGTTTAAAATGCAGAGTATGAGGGGTTAATCATGGAACAATGCTACTGAGGAACATGTATGATGAATATAAGTGCCATGGGAAGAGAAGGAGCACAGCAGCTGACCTAAACACTAAGTTAAACATGAAATTCCAAGCTAAACAGAAAACTAAACGCAACTAAAAATGTCAAGAAAAATGTTTACTTAGATGTGAGTCTTCCATGGAAGACGTGTGTTGCCTGCACTGTATTTTAATATTTCAGACAGAAATCTAAGTGGAAAAGGGGCATAACTCTGGAAAAAATACTGCGGATCAGAAAATAAAATAGGAGGTGCACAATGCCATTATGTGATAAAAAATCACTGAAAGTTTCATCAAAATCCATTCATAGGTTAAAGAGGAGTGGCGGATAAGAGAAAGTGTGACGCGCACGACGACAAAAGTAATCCCCATATGTTGCTCCCCACTTCGTGGGGCAGGCGACACAAAAATGCAGGGTATGAGGGGTTAATCATGGAACAATGATACTGAGGAACACGTATGATGAATATAAGTGCCATGGGAAGAGAAGGAGCACAGCAGCTGACCTAAACACTAAATTAAAAATGAAATTCCGAGCTAAACAGAAAACTAAACGCAACTAAAAATGTCAAAAAAAATGTTTAATATGCAGGGGTTAATCATGGAACAATGATACTGAGGAATATGTATGATGACTATAAGTGCCATGGGAAGAGAAGGAGCACAGCAGCTGACCTAAACACTAAATTAAAAATGAAATTCCGAGCTAAACAGAAAACTAAACGCAAATAAAAATGTCAAGAAAAATGTTTGAAATGCAGGGTATGAGGGGTTAATCATGGAACAATGATACTGAGGAACACGTATGATGAATATAAGTGCCATGGAAAGAGATGGAGCACAGCAGCTGACCTAAACACTTAGTTAAACATGAAATTCTGAGCTAAACAGAAAACTAAACGCAACTAAAAATGTCAAGAAAAATGTTTGAAATGCATGGTATGAGGGGTTAAATCATGGTAGAATGATAATAATCATCATATAGCAGCATTATAAAGGCCATGATATGGAAATAGCGCGAGTAAGTGACCTAAACAAAAGCTTTAACATTATTGGACATGTGTGCTGACGCCAAACCTGACGCTGACCGATCGAGCCATGCCAAAAGCTCACACAACTAAAGTTGGTGAGCTAAAAAAAACTGTAACCAATTGTTTTTGTCTAAAAATTTCATCTGAGCTTTAAATAGAGACTTGTAGGTTTGATTTGAGGAGTCTGCAAACTATTGTGCTAAAAGGGATTAGCGACATATCAACATAACATTACCTTGCACCACCCGATCCATAACCATCAACAATCTCCATTGCTTCTTTACTAGTTTTCCAGAACATAAGCTCCATGAAAACAAGTTTTTCTTTTTCTGCTACTTCCGTAAACCTGTTTATGATGTATTTTGCAAATTTTACCATTTCCTGCAAACAAAAGGGACATGCATATGAAGCCTTGGAAATTAATTAACTAGCCAGCTCTATTTACAAAAACTGCCATGAAAGTTTCTGTCACAAAAACAAGTTTATGGCATCTCATTGGAAGAATCCCACGGAGCGGTGGGTCGATTTAAATTTAAAAATTGAATACTAACTTAGATAAATTTTGATTAGAATTTCCTACTATTTATATGTTTTTGTCATGTGAAATTGATTAGCTATAGTTGAAAATTGAAATCGAAAATCGCTATGCGAATCCAGTTAAATCAAACCCTGCCACTGAGTCTTTTTCAGTGAGGGATAATAAGCTCTGTTTTTGAGGCAAAATAATGAAAATTTAAGAAATTCTTGTTGCAGGTGTCGTATTCAAATTTATGTTGGGTCAAGGATTACGAGGGACTCTTTATCAGTCTTTCATGGAAAGTTACTATGAAGAGATCACATTACAACAGATTACCATTCAGGGTTCCCACAGACAAGGACTAATAAAATTCAAAGTTATTCACAATCGTTTCTCGATATATTTCAGTATTTTTCAAGGCCAATAGCAAAATATGTACGTAAGTCCACACAAGGTGCAGGGGGATCTACTGGTACTAGTTATACCAGTATTAGTTCTCGTGGTACAATTAAGGAGTGATCTCCTGAGAGGTAACACTAAACCAGTGACAGAACCCAACCACACACCCTACGTCCTCAATTTTCACCCAGAAAGCTGCAATATATACAATCATGTATACAGACTGTGGCCCATACTTGCTAGCACCATAAGCCGACAGAAAACCTTTTTCTGACTACCCTCTACTAGCTTTCAGACATAACAAATCACTTAAGAATATCCTGACATGAGCACGAGTAGCACCACTCAAACAGATTAGTGGCCTACAAATACAGAACCTCTTTTCACCATGCAACTCCTACCAGTGCCAAGTTTGCCCGAATCTCCCCACACGATTGTGTTTCAAAAGCACGGCAACCAATAAATGGCATAGAGAGGCATTCAAATCCAATTGACAAACAAGAAACTGTATCTACCTGATTACCTGCCACAAATGCAAGAAACAATATGTTGGTGAAACGAAAAGACATTTCCAAGTTCGAATTTAGGAACACATTTCTGATATCCGCCACAAAAGAGAGACTCCAGTTTCAATACATTTCAATGATGAAGGCCATTCTTGTAGTGACTTGACATACAGAATTATCTAAGTCCTCAGATGAGGCCCTGAGAGTGCCGCCTCCACTCCACATAGACGAAAATGCGAAATGCAATGGATATGTACACTATGCACGCTCACACCAATCGGCCTGAACAGAAAGGATTTCTAATAATATATTTTCACTTTGCCAATGGCAAAATAGTCAAATTCAAGGATTTTCATGGCCCTGCCTTCACTAACCTTAACTAGGACCTCTGGTAATGACCCGAGGGTCCTAGTTAGGACTATGCCTTTGCAAACACTGGCATACAAAACTATATAGTTATGATTATGCGCTTCATCAACATTTTTATTAATGATCCTTAGTCAAATTCAAGGCTGTTCCCTGAATCCAAGGCCCTGTGGGAACCCCGACATTCAGATGATCAAAGAAGCAGCCAATGATCATTCCACCCTTGGTATTTATTAATTGGTGGTCAATGTCTCATATAGCACAATTTTAAGTCCAGCCAAACATTTATAGCCATGTTATCCATTTTAGAAGACTTTCACCCTTGGCATTGGTGACCGAGTCCGATTTTTCCAGCTTGTTTACTACAGTAAATGAGTAGTGCTTCACTTTCCGGAGTTCCCAGGGGGATTATTTATTTATGTATTGGTGTTTAAGGTCACATACTTATGCACAATGGCTAATCGTGACAGTTTTACAGGTGGAGGAAGCCAGAGTACCCGGAGAGAACCACTGAGCAACTGTCAGCTCCTCAACATTCTAACTCTGTTCAAGCTCCGCTAAAGCAGGGTTACAGAGGTTGAAGAAATGTGCACCATTGACGTGCAGTACACCTTACTACATGGCGTCATTGTGCCCCCCATGTAGGCAGCCAGGATAAAGTGCCTTGCCCAAGGACACAACGCAGACCGTCTCGGACAGGGATCGAACTCGGGACCTCTAGCATAGAAGTCCAACACTCTACCATTGAGCCAGGGGGATTCCACCCTTTGAAAGACCAAAGGAATGGATTTGAACAAACATGAACCTAACATGCTCCCCCTGCACCCCCACCCCACCCATAGAGAGCCCAAATATTAAGCAAGGGACTCAAATTAAACAAACTTGAATCTGATCCCCCTTGAGATGTCATATACCAAATACGAAAGAATTCGGACTGGTGGATCTGAAGAAGGTTTTTAAAATGAAAGTGTCAATGACACTGTAGCTTAACTTGTGTGTTGTGTTTGATGAAAAGGATAATGTTCAATGTTTATGAAAGTATAATGAAATAAGACAAGAATTGTGATAACTGGGAATATGTTCATTTCTGTTCCGTGTATGCTATGTTTTTGATAAAAATAATATGAGGTGTACACTGTATTGAAGAGCTGAGGGGTGGGTTAATATGACCTCACAGTTAATGTATGTGGCCCTCACAGTTAACGTTCATCAACAAAAGTTACCAAGTTACAGTGAAATTATTCCAAAACGAGTCATCCTATCAAGTTACATTGAAATCCCTTCATAAATATGGCCTGTAGACTGTGCTAATGGTTTTCGGGCTTTGGGCCCCTGTAGCCGTCAGTTCCCAATTGCATCCAAAGGGGACGTTCTCATCTAGACATTATATGAAGTCAACCTACCAAGTTACAATGAAATCCCTTCATAAATATGACCTGTAGACTGTGCTAAAGATTTTGGGGCTTTGGGCTCGGGCAGCCATCATGGTTGAATGATCGCAACCAAAAGGGGACATTCTCATCTGGGCATCATCTGGAGTGATCCTACGAAGTTACAAAGAAATCCCTTCATAAATATGACCTGTAGACTGTGCTCAAGGTTTTCGGGCTTCGTGCCCCCTGAAGCTGTCACAGTTGACCATTCACGACCAAAAGGGGATATCATCATCTAGGCATTATATGGAGTCAAACTAACAGGTTACAATGAAATCCTTCCATAAATATGACCTATAGACTATGCTAAAGGTTTTGGGCTCGGGCAGCCATCAAGGCTGAATGATCGCGACCAAAAGGGGACGTTCTCATCTAGACATTATTTGGAGTCATCCTACCAAGGTACAATGAAATCCCTTCATAAATATCACCTGTAGACTGTGCTAAAGATTTTCGGGCTTCAGGCCCCTGTAGCCGTCACAGTTGCCTGATGGTGTCCAAAAGGGGCTGTTCTCATCTAGACATTATACAAAGTCAACCTACCAAGTTACAATGAAATCCCTTCATAAATATGAACTGAAGACTGTGCTAAAGGTTTTCGGCTTTGGGCTCGGGCAGTCCACCAAAAGGGGACATTCTCATTTGGGCATCATCTGGAGTGATCCTACAAAGTTACAATGAAATCCCTTCATAAATATGATCTGTAGACTGTGCTCAAGATTTTCGGGCTTCGGGCACCTGTAGACATCACAGTTGACCAATCACGACCAAAAGGGGATGTCATCATCTAGGGATTATATGGAGTCAACCTAAAAAGTTACAATGAAATCCTTCCATGAATACGACCTATAGACTATGCTAAAGGTTTTTGGGCTCGGGCAGCCATCAAAGGATGAATGATCGCGACCAAAAGGAGACGTTCTCATCTAGACATTATTTGGAGTTATCCTACCAAGCTACAAAGAAATCCCTTCATAATTATGACCTGTAGACTGTTCTAAAGGTATTCAGGCTTCAGGCTCAGGCAGCCATAATGGTTGAATGATCGCAACCAAAAGGGGACATTCTCATCTGGAGTGATCCTACGAAGTTACAATGAAATCCCTTCATAAATATGACCTGTAGACTGTGCTCAAGGTTTTCGGGCTTTGGGCCCCTGAAGCCGTCACAGTTGACCAATCACGACCAAAAGGGGATGTCATCATCAAGGCATTATATGGAGTCAAACTTACGGGTTACAATGAAGTCCTTCCATAAATATGACCAATAGACTATGCTAAAGGTTTTGGGGTTTTGGGTTCGGGCAGCCATCAAGGCTGAATGATCGCGACCAAAAGGGGACGTTCTCATCTAGACATTATTTAGAGTCATCCTACCAAGGTACAATGAAATCCCTTCATAAATATCACCTGTAGACTGTGCTAAAGATTTTTTAGCTTTGGGCCCCTGTAGCCAACACAGTTGCCTAATGGTGTCCAAAAGGGGCTGTTCTCATCTAGACATTATATGAAGTCAACCTACCAAATTACAATGAAATCCCTTCATAAATATGACCTTAGACTGTGCTAAAGGTTTTTGGGCTCGGGCAGCCATCAAGGCTGAATGATCGTGACCAAAAGGGGACCTTCTCATCTGGACACTATTTGGAGTCATCCTACCAAGCTACAATAAAATCCCTTCATAATTATGACCTGTAGACTGTTCTAAAGGTTTTCGGGCTTTGGGCCCCTGAAGCCGTCACAGTTGCCCAATCGTGTCCAAAAGGGGACGTTCTCATCTAGACATTATATGAAGTCAACCTACCAAGTTACAATGAAATCCCTTCATAAATATGACCTTAGACTGTGCTAAAGGTTTTCAGGCTTCGAGCTCAGGCAGCCATCACGGTTGAATGATCGCAACCAAAGGGGACAATCTCATCTGGGCATCATCTGGAGTGATCCTGTGAAGTTACAATGAAATCCCTTCATAAATATGACCTGTAGACTGTGTTCAAGGTTTTCGGACTTCGGGCACCTGTAGCCATCACAGTTGACCAATCACGACCAAAAGAGGATGTCATCATCTAGGCATTATATGGAGTCAACTTAACAGGTTACAATGAAATTCTTCCAAAAATATGACCTTTTGCCTATGCTAAAGGTTTTTGGGCTCGGGCACCCATCAAGGCTGAATGATCGCTATCAAAATGGGAAGTTCTCATCTAGACATTATATGAAGTCAACCCACCAAGTTACAATGGAATTTCTCAATAAATATGACCTGTAGACTGTGCTAAAGGTTTTCAGGCTTCGGGCCCCTGTAGCTGTCACAGTTGCCCAATCACGTCCAAAAAAGGGACTTTCTCATCTAGACATTATATGAAGTCAGCCCACCAAGTTACAATGAAATTCCTCAATAAATATGACCTGTAGACTGTGCTAAAGGTTTTCGGGTTTTGGACTTGGGTAGTCGTCACGGTTGCAGATCACGCCTAAATGGGGAAATTCTCATCTAGACATCATAAGGAGTCATCCTACCAAGTTTCAATGAAATCCCTCCATATTAAACATGGCCTGAAGACTGTGCTAAAAGTTTTTGGGTTTCAGGCTTTGGCAGCCATCACGGTTGACAGATCATGCCCAAAAGGGGACGTTCTCATCTAGGCATTATACAGAGGCATCCTACCAAGTTACAATGAAATCCCTTCATAAATAGACCTGTAGACTGTGCTAATGGTTTTTGGATTTTGGGCTCGGGCAGTCATACCGGTTGACTGATCGCGACCAAAAGGGGACGTTCTCATCTAGACATGACCCCAAACCTGCATATGAAATTTCGTGACGATCAGACAAGAACTGTGGGGTGTAGCCCATGCTAAAGGAAATTGTGAACAGACTCACTTCCCCACACGTGATGGCAATAGCTTATCTTGACTTTGTCAAGTTAAGCTAAAAATGTCCTCACAATGCATTAAGTTAAGCTTTGGGCTCAAATATTAACCCAGGAACCCGATTTGAACAAACTTGAATCTGCCCCACCTAGAGATGTTGTATACCAAATATGAAAGGATTCTCATTGGTGGATCTGAATTAGATTTTAAAAGAAATTCCCGGATTTGAACAAACTTGAATCTGACCCCCCCTAGAGATGTTATACACGAAATATCAAAAGATTCAAACTGTTGGTTCTGGGGAGAATATTTTTTTAATTTCGCAAAACAATTTATGGGTGCTATCAGAGTAATGCCCATTGTAATGCTCCCTGTGGGGGTGGCACCTTTATTTGAACAAACTTGAATTGACATATGATAAGGAACATGCATATCAAATTTGGTTCAATTCGGTGTGTGGTTTATGAGAAGTCGATAATGTAAAGTTCACGCCGGATGGACAGATGTACAAAAAGTGATCATTTAAGCTCCCAGACTTTCAGTCAGGTGAGCTAAAAATGGACAAAACCTGTTACTTGTGAATATCCATTCCCCCATGGTGGTCTATTAGCATACCAAGGATCATTTAAATCCCACAACCACTGACTGAGATATGAGGGTTCAAAGTTGTTACAGATGGATGGACGTAACCCATTTCTATATCCCCCACAAACTTTGTTTGGGTGGGGGATAATAAAACAGTTCTAGCTTAAAACTACAAGAGGAGTTAGGCGGAAAACCTTGTGCCCTATAATGGACAGACAGTCGGACATACAGGGGTAAAATAATATGCCCACTGACTTTTAATCGCAGGGGCATAAAAAAACATTTTCACTCAGTCTACCCACTTCAATCACCCACAGAGCTGCATGAACTCAGCGACCCCAGTTGAAGAAACATAAATCTCATCCACCCATATATAATACATCTGACTAAATTTGACCACAATTGGCCACATAACTTGTGGGCAGAATTCATTAAACTTCATTACTGCTATGCAAGTTGCCAATATCCTGTACTGAACCATATATTGATCAAAAATGAAAAAAATAAAAATAAAATGAAACCACCAGGAATGTACAACTATTTGTAGTTTTTAAATTGTTAAGGACATATTTGATATTATGTGGCAATCTCATTCAGCACTCAGCACTGAATTGGTCAACCAATGTTATTACTTGTTTACATGATGATCATCCCCCCCCCCCCCCCCCCACCAACCACACTCCCCAACTCTCATTAGAAAAGACATCTATTCCAAGTGGCGTACCACTTGAATTTAGCTCCCATCAAACATTTTCCTTATGGATTAACTGCAAATAAACAGTGGTAAACAGAGTTCAAGAACTTTTCTGAAGATGAAATTTCATGACTTTTCCACTACTTTTCTAGAATTTCAAGGGAATTTTTCAAAACTTCAATGGGATTTCAGGAGGAAATCTGGAAACAAACAAGCCAAGACCAATACCGGGTCTGGACCTGCGTCGCTGCGTGCAATTGAATTGGCAAACAGGAAGTGGCTGCATGGCAGATCTGAAAATTGCATACACAATACAACTGATCATTATCAGGCTGCAGATGAAATATAAAATCAATCCCTTGCATAGAAGCCGAGAAAAGTTTGATGAAAAATTTCAATGTTCAGTGGGTACAGTAAAACTTCAAAGTATCGGCAAACAGGAAGTGGCTGCACGGCAGATCTGAAAATTGCTTACACGATACAACTCATCATTATGAAGCAGCAGACCAAATATAAAATCAATCCCTTGCATAGAAGCCGAGAAAACCTTGACGGAAAATTTCAATGTTCAGTGGGTACAGTAAAATTTCAAAGTATCGGCAAACAGGAAGTGGCTGCACGGCAGATCTGAAAATTGCTTACACGATACAACTCATCATTATGAAGCAGCAGACCAAATATAAAATCAATCCCTTGCATGGAAGCCAAGAAAACCTTGACAGAAAATTTCCATGTTCAGTGGGTACAGTAAACTTTCAAAGTATCGGCAAACAGGAAGTGGCTGCACGGCAGATCGGAAAATTTCTTACACGATACAACTCATCATTATGAAGCAGCAGACCAAATATAAAATCAATCCCTTGCATAGAAGTCGAGAAAATCTTGACGGAAAATTTCAATGTTCAGTGGGTACAGTAAAATTTCAAAGTATCGGCAAACAGGAAATGGCTGCAGGGCAGATCTAAAAATTGCTTACACGATACAACTCATCATTATGAAGCAGCAGACCAAATATAAAATCATTCCCTTTCATAGAAGCCAAGAAAACTTTGACGGAAAAAATGTTTCGGACGGACGGATGGATGGACGGACGGATGGATGGATGGACGGAGTCGAGTGGTTACTAGACCTGCTTTGCCGCTCCCGTAATAATAATAATAAAAATTGAATTTTTCAAGCATCTGGGTCATGGAAAAGTCCGGGACTTTTCCATGACCAGATGCTTGAAAAATTCAATTTTTGTTCTCAAAACCACATGGCAAAGAATTGATATAATAATATTCAAAATTTAATGAATGAATCATAAACACCTATGCAATTCTCATTCTTCATGTGAATCAAACTCCACAATGTTTTGTGGCCACACTTTTGGCAAGTTTGATATTGGTGTTACATGTTGGGGGGAAATATCCATGACTTTTCCGGACAAGAAGCAAAAGTACCCCTACTTTTCCAGGACTTCCAGGCCTGGAATATTTTTCAATTTCCATAACATTTCCAGGCTTCCAGGACCTGTACCTGGGTAATGTTTCTGAGACATATTTGTTTCAAGAACATCAAGAAAGTTAACTCCAACTGGTAGATGAATGTGATGTCACCTCAAGTATTTCTGTAATAATTGAAAAATAGTGGAACAAATGGCAGAGTTCATTCACTAATGTTTCATTAAATTACCTGTACTTATCCAGTATATTTCCAGTACCCATTCAGAAATTTTCAGTATTCGAAATACTAGACTATACAACTACCTGATATGTAAAACTGATATAATATGCATGTATGAATGCATTTTCTCAGTCAGATTCAACTAAACATATCTCAAAACCTCTGAAAGAATATTTATACCTCTGAAAGAATATTTATAAAATATAATTTCTTGACCTTCTTTCCTATTTATAGCATCAAAATTCTTTGTTTCTTTGATCTATAAAGAAGATCACTGAAGAATATTCCTCATATTGCACCAAATTTAAATTTTTCCCAAATAATTGCATACATGAATCCATGAATTTGATCTCAACAAACTTAATTTTCCCCTTTCACCCACCCCACCAACGATGTTGTACATCAAATATCAAAAGATTCTTACTCGTAGCTCTGAAGAAGATTTTTAAAGAATATTTGTCATGTTACACAAAGTTAAAATTCGAGCCCCAGAGGGAGCCCTAATATGTAACTAGGGACTTGATTTGAACAAACTTGAATTTGATCACACTTAAGGATACTGAATCCCCAATATCTAAAAATTCTGATGGGTAGATCTGAAGAAAAAGATTTCTCAATAATTTTCCTCATATTGAGCTTAGTTAAAACTAGAAATGGTCTGTCGCCCGCTATACCCCCACCATGGCATACCACCTAGTGTGGGTGACTGAAAAGTGGCATACAATTTTTCTAAGCAAATAAAAAATCCAATATGGCTGCCAGTCGGCCATCTTGAAACCGAGCAGGAAAAAAATTATGTCGCACACTTCCCCCCACTATGTTGATCACTTTTGTGAAGTCTCATGAAAATGCAGTTAAAACTGTGGAAGTAGTTCACTCCACAAGTTTACATAAAAAAATCCAATATGGCCACCAGTCGGCCATCTTGAGTCCGATCAGGAAAAAAATTATGTCATACACTGCTCATCATGTTGATAATTTTTGTGAAGTTTCATGAAAATGTGGTTAAAACTGCGGAAGTAGTTCGCTCCACAAGTTTACATAAAAAAAAAATCCAATATGGCCACCAGTCGGAAATCTTGAATCCGAGCGGGAAAAACATTGTCAAGCACTGCACCTCATCATGTTGATAATTTTTGTGAAGTTTCATGAAAATGTGGCTAAAAGTGTGGAAGTAGTTCGCTCCACAAGTTTACATGTGCAACGGACCGACGGTGACGACAGACCGACCGACAAGTTGACTCCTATATAAACTCCCCCCCCCCCCCTAAAACTTCGTTTTGTGGGGGTATAATTAGGTACCTATAAGAAGCCAAAATATAAACTCAGGTACTTGATTTGAAAAAAAAAAAACTTGAATCTGGCCCTGAGGATGCTGTTTACCAAATATAGAACATTACTGACAGGTGAGGGAGATTTTGGAAGAATTTTTCTCACACTGCACCAAATTAAAATTTGGGCTCCTACAGGAGACCAAAAATGAAACCAGTGACTTGATGTGAACCTCAGTATGCTTAACTGTTGGAAAATTCAATTGAACAGCTGGTAAGGAGAGGGATATTTGGTTCTATCAAGATCATTTTATCTTATCATCAGAGTGAGACACTGGAATGAACAATTAATAATAATGCTTCATCAGCTACCTTTGATGATTGACATGGCTGATGCACCTTGCACTGCTAAGACATATTCTCATCACAAATGTTACTTTCAGTATTGTCACCTATCTTTGTTTTAAACATTTTATTTTTAAGTTGTGTGTGCTTTGTGAATATCTGTTTACACTTGGGCTAAGATATGCCCCACAACTGTCATTTACAGTTAGAAATATTGAGTAACATTCAGTGTTTATGCTGGCCCAAACATTTTTGGTGCAAAGTGGAATTGTTGTTTGGTGCCAACTGACAGATTTTAGTGCAAAATGGAATCTTATTGTAAATGAGAACAAAAAGTCCATCCACCCACAGATGAGGTATGGCTCTGGACAGACAGACAGACAGACAGACAGACAGATAAATGCACTTAAAATTGACCCATAAGTGTTTTCTCTTTTGGGGCAAACACAACCCCCCTACCACTTAAGGACAAAAGAATTACCACTTAAAAAAATAATACCCGGTACTTGGACAATGGAAATCTTTGGTGTTAGGCCACACCTCCCTACAACTTAAGGTACTGACCGTCTGCCCAGACGGATGGATGGATGGATGATGGGTGGATGGATGGATGGATGGACTGATGGATGGATGGAAGGACAGATGGATGGATGGACTGGACAGAGAGACAGACAGACAGAGACAAACTGCCAGACAGACAGACATATGTAATCCAATTTTCCCCTTCAACCTCTTCGACAGACAAACAGACAGATGTAATCCAGTATACGAGGGGATGTCAAAAAGTTTTGAGCCTAACATAAATAAAGCTAAAATATCGGTACAGAACCTATTTATTTTGCAACATAAGTCCCTTTGTAATTCAATACACTTGTTCCACCTGGTCAGCCAGTCGAGGATGCCGCATCTGTAGAAATCCATTTCTTGGTCCTGTAGCCAAGCCTCCACAGCAGCAGCAGCAGTGAGTTCCTTATCATCTTCAAATCTTTGACCACATTAGTGTTTCTTCAAATTTGGAAAGAGATGGTAGTCACAAAGTGACTACCATCTCTTTCCAAATTTGAAGAAACACTTACGTGGTCAAGGCGACTACCATCTCTTTCAAATTTGAAGAAGCACTTACACGGACAAAGATTTCAAGATGATGAGGAACTTACTGCTGCTGTGGAGGCTTGGCTACAGGACCAAGATATGGACTTCTACAGATGCAGCATCAAGAACTGGATGACCAGGTGAAACAAGTGTATTGAATTACAACGGGACTATGTTGAAAAATAAATATGTTCTGTACCGATATTCCAGCTTTATTTATGTTAGGCTCAAAACTTTTTGACATCCCCTCATACCCTTCAATCTCGTTAAGAGTGGGGGTATAATTAGCCATGTATTGTCCTTTGAGTGTAACAAATTACCCTCTGCAATGCTAAAGCATTACAAATGATGTCTTTTTGCACTCACAAGTATGATATTTTAATTTAGTATTACCTGGCTCTTTTTAGTATTTTAGTTACAAAAACCCACAAATGACGGTGTGTTCCCGGAACGTCGAAAATCTAATTTTCACACCTCGTCAAGTGTGTTTTCACAGTGATTATAGTTCATATCTAAATAACCACCTTATTTGTAGTCACTGGTGAGCATGTTCGGCTCTGTCTGATTTTGGCTACTGTTTTTCGCAATCTTTTTTTTCTTCTCAGAACTCTTGAAAAATAGTAAGTTGCGTTAAGTAATTGAATACGTATATATATTCGACAAATGAAGGTACGAATTATCATTTAATGAAATTTAACAGTAATGGCAGATGCTCAGATCAGTGTTAAGTTTTTACCAAATGGAGTTGGCGGAGAGAACTTGGCTTATGAAGGATTTATATACAGATTCAACAGAAACTACAAAGAAAAGTGACTTTTATATATATGGTTTATTGGGTTTTTTTTACGACACTTTCTGCAACCAGGGCAATCTCATGGACAAATTTACTGGTGGAGGAAGCCGGAGTACCCGGAGAGAACCACCGAGCAGCAGCGAGCATCTGCCTAGCTCTCCAACTTACTAACCAAGTGCCCCCGTTTTATATATATATCTATTTACTTAGAGAGAGAGAGAGAGAGAGAGAGTGGGGTGGTCAGTAGAGAGAGGGGGGGGGGGGGAGAGGGAGTGATTGTACATTTTTACCTATTTACTTAGAGGGAGAGAGAGATATATATTGTACATTTGTATCTATGTGTGTGAGAGAGATTTGAGAGAGAGAGAGAGAGAGAGAGAGAGAGAGTACGGGAAAATCCGTAGTTGTAGGGACATTTACCCGCATAAAACCAACATTGTGGGGACTGACCTTTGTTGTGGGGACTTTAGTCTTGTCCCCACAACTACGGTACCTTAAATCATACTAAATTTTTATGGAATGCCGAGAAAATGTGTTTTTGTAAATGTCCCCACAATTTTTTTTTTGGCAAATTTATCTCAAAATGTGCCAATTCTGACATTTTCATGTACAATATTATTATTGTCAAGGGGGGTAATTTCGCAAGCACGCGCAATGACATTTCCTGTTATGCGTACTCTTCGCGATATCCCACGGCCTTGACAAGAAATTGGCGCGCGCTTTCAGTAAGTTTCATACATTTATTAATTCGATTTGGCAAGAGAAATTTGATAATGGAGTAATATATTTTCATATTGCAATTATTGCATTGGGTGCAATTTGTCTGTGTATTTTTGGTTTTATGCTATAATTATATACGG
The DNA here is from genome assembly GCA_031216915.1 of Pictodentalium vernedei. Taxonomy (NCBI): domain Eukaryota; kingdom Metazoa; phylum Mollusca; class Scaphopoda; order Dentaliida; family Dentaliidae; genus Pictodentalium; species Pictodentalium vernedei. Next base: position 155,528,817 of record CM062288.1, on the reverse strand, counting down.
GAATCCCGGATTTACGTGAAGTGGATCTCCTTTGAAACTGGAAAGGTGGAACATGGATTTGTGTGCAGAGCCGTATTATATTTTATAACTTGACTCTGCGCACCTAGGCTAAGCCTTAAGGGTTCGGAAGACGATTTTACAAAGGGAAAATATTTACAAAAAAACATTTAGGTATCAAAAGAACGAGAACTCTTTCTTCTTTCCAATGGTGTAACACAAATTTACAAACAATAACAATAACCAACATGTTGAGTAACTGTACAAACAGTAAGGGATCGGGAAGTTTCGTCCCCGGGAAGCTTCGTCCTCGGGAAGTTTCGTCCCCGGGAATTTTCGTCCTCCGTTAGTGGGAAGTTTCGTCCCCGGGAATTTTCGTCCTCTATATAGAGATAAATTTGTGCTGGCAGGGGTAGTTATTATTTAATAGAAATATGAAAAAAAATGGAATGCCAATGGAAATTCATGAAATTTATTCAAAAAAAATGAAAATAGTTTATTTTAAAAATGTAACGATATAACAAACAACAGTTTTGATTATAAAATTTTACATGAATACATTTCATACGGGATTTTCTGATTATGATAATTTAAATAGATACATTTTATAAATTTAATCATTTCGGGGCGTTTCTGTTAGTCTACCGTAGGTTCGCATCTCACCGCGAGTGTTTTAAAGAATGCTGATATACATGTATTATGGCAGAGCGAAATATATATTTAGATTAACTAGTGGCCAGTGTGTGTACACTGATAATCTTGGTGCTTCTGTCAATTTAATAGAAAGTTTAAAAACAACTATCGCTAGAAACTTTTGTCGCGAGAAAACAACCTTTTCCGTAAGGGTGTAAACTTTATTGCCTCTTGTTCGAAGAACATATCTCAGATCCACCGATAGAATACGTATATAACTGAAGTGGAAAGGCATTCAACCAATCAAAAAAATACCATATTTAATAAGCGACAGCCAGCATGTATAATTAAAACACGAATATAGATATAAAAATATTAAGATATTAGATATTAAAGGCCCATAGAAAGAAGAAAAAATATATGCACTAATTTCCGTTATGAAACCAAAAATAATAAAATAATCACCTAAAATTGAATGCATGTGAAAATTTATTCCAAGTTATTGATTAAATACTGCCGAAACATTGAGAATTTCAGTTTTTCTAATTTATTAGAAAAAATACATTACTTTTCTGTAAATATAGCATGTTGTGAATTATATTTTTAATCATCTATTATTATCACCCATCGTTGGTAAAATTTGAGGCGTTGATATCATCACAGTCGTAATCTGTAATTCAAAAGTTGGCAAAATTTATATTTCTCGCAGCGAAACAGCGACACGTTTAAGGTAGGTGACACCCAGTGACCAGCCGTGAAGGCGACAAGGGCGATTAAGTCGCCCTGGATAGCTTAAAGTCGCTCTATAATTATTTGCCAGCGACCACAAGTCGCCTACAAAAAATAGTGGAGCTCTCGTTCAAAACCTGTTCTACTTTTTGAACACAAGTGTACCAGCATTGTCACTTGTGACATGTAGTTTGGGCATTTATTTTCAACTGTAGTATCATTCAGTTTTCTTCTAATTGAGATAAGCTTTAGTGCTTTTAATTTAAATGTTTTTCTTGTTTAGAAATATCTCATATATATTTGCAGACAAAATGTCAACACATCCCTCACAAGGTAAACGACATGACTAAATAAATTTCATGGACTTTGCTTATGAATATTAATTTAGGGCAGAGGTCACCGGTAGGTGCCATTATAGGTTAAAAGCACATGTTTGATATATCTTCATAAATCCGGGTCAATTTATATTTTCGAATTTTCTTGCGACCACGTAGAGAAAATTTTTAAAATGTGTGGCAGATTGTGGAAGAATATTCACGAATGCCAGCTTATAATGGGTTTGGATGAATAAAGTTTTAAAATTGCCTAGTATCTTATTTTCTGAATGTGAGGTGAACTGTCATGTTTCACAATTTCAATGTAAATTTGCAAACAAAATTTCTGTCGTTAAAACACATTTATATTTCACTTTCTCACCCTTACAGCAGGCCTTTAGTTCCTTCTAATTTGGGCACACCGCCAATATGGCAGGGCGACCGTGGGTCTTGGGCTCCGGCGGGCCCAACCATGAATTTTGGATTTTGAAACCGAAAAGAAGCGATTTCCGTGCATCTGAGGAAAGGATTATGTGCCATAATGCTTCATTGAAATGCTGGAAAATGACGTATTTTCAGAGTTGTAATAAAAAAATTTTTCTATTTAAAATCGCATGCAAACTTAGAAAACTTCAAATCGTATTTGGAATGGGTTAGGGCCTGGGTTAGGCCCCGATTAGATTTGGAATTTTATAACTTTACACCCGGTTGACACTCAGACTCGGTAACAAAGACATGGAGAGACATTGTGATGGGTATCTTACCATACTATAACATTAATCGTCTTACCTGCACTCGCCAATCATTTCTTATTGCACTCGAGTTTGTAAACAAAGCACTGATTTGCCCGGCAAATGGAAATTGGAATGGGACGACTTTTTGTACCTCAATGCCGAACTCACTGAAGAGTTCTGCATAGAGGTAAAAAAGTCGCCCCGTTCCAATTTACATTTGCCCGGTCATACGAAAAATCACCATTCAAATTCTTAATTATAAAACAATTTTGTAACACCTGTTTTTTATATTCTGTAATTTTGAAATAATTTTTCAATATTCATTACTCCTGTGTACAAAGTTTGTAAATCAGGGGTTTATCCACCTATTTTGGGAATGGGTCCGGGGCCCTTTCCATTGGGAAAAAAAGCGCGGTGTAGCCCTAATTTTGGGAAATTCATATGTGGCTAAAATAGACCAAAAAATGTTGATAAGCCTACATGCATATTAGTTATAATCCAAATGATTGTTAGTTATAATCCCCAGCCAGATGGACGCACTTTGATATGTCAGATCATTTTGTATGCTATTTTCCCTTGAAGTTCAATCCATGACAGGATTATCAGCTTTTGAGATTATATAGGCCAAAGATAAGTGCCCAGTGAACCCAAACCATGCAACCGGCATATTTATTTATGATTATTATGAAGAAAAATAATAGTTTTGTGGCGACCTGCGGTAAACTGTGGTGATCTGAGATAACCTGCAGTGTTTAGGCACACCGAATGAAGATGAAAATCACAGAAGATTGTCATAGTAATTGAATAACAAGACCCAGGAAAGTTTGAGGGGTGCTGTGGGGCGAACAACTCAACATATTTTAAAATCATATATCGCAGTGTAAAAGAATCGAATCACCACGGGAATATTAAATTCCGAACCGTTGAAAAATGAGGCCGGTACACATGTTTTGACCCAATTTGTAAACAAGACGGCCGGCTCACTTAAAGCACATAAAAAATATATATCGATGGCGTTCCTGGCATTGGGGAGGGGCTTTCTTTCATTTAATGTGATCTCCATTGGGCATGTCAATTCTACATTTTTAATTCATCGATACGTGTGCGTGAATGAACAACAAACTGACACAGGTGCAAATTTACCACAATGACGTCATTGCGGAATTCCTGCATAAAATAACAGGGAATTCCGGCCTTCACTTCCGCCTGGATAATTCTCGAATTACTTGTCGTTTTTAATGAAATAATTCACCCCATGTCTTATTTATTTGGGTAACAACAAATTTTACGAGAATTATTTATTTTAACAACTATAATGGATAAACATATATTGTTATTTACTGCTAAAAATACCTGTGATCAACAAAACGCACGTGCGTTTCAACTTTCATATTCAAAGTTTACAATTAAAAAAAATACAGTTAAATCGTCAAAATTGGTTATTCATTCAAGGATGTATTGCGTTTTTTAACAAAGGATGTATTAAAATTGACAAGGGGGGTAAAATTATTTCTATCTTTTACAGAACCCACCGTTCGAAAATTATTGACCTGCAAGCAAACTGGGCCGAGTTGGGAATTTCCCCCATTTCGTTTTTTTGACTGCTTGACGTACCCAGAGCAAAATTTTTGAGTGGCCAGTGACTGATCGCTCGCCTGCTGTTAGCTTCAGGTGAGTGCCAGGCGTGCGGGAATGACCACTCGCATGTCGTCGAGAGGCGTGACAAAGTAGAAAGCTAGACTTATTTATTAAACTTATTAAAAGGATAAATCCTACCCTGCAGTAAGTGTGCAGCCTTCTGCCACGCGTGTGCGCTGACAGATGTTATTTTTGGAAACATTACACCGAACGTTTCACTTTCGTTTTTAGACATGGTGGTTCAAATTTCACAACAGGGAGGTCTCTGACAAAGCCGAGTTTTTCCGTGAATCAACACCCCTTCGGACGTTTGGTTGCATCCATTTGCGACTTTTATTTTGGATTGATAGCCGCGACTTTGTGTCATTATATAGTACACATATTTCATACTTTGTCGCATAAAGAGAAGAAATAACATGCTCTTTTACGTGGTGCAGATAAAACCTCAATTAAACACAGGAATTGGGAATTTGGAGGGTTGGAATTGGGAAAAAATGTGCCTTTTTTCCATTGGGAATGGGGGCCGATATTCGGCCCCTGAGGACACCTGGATAAACCCCTGTAAATATAATGACCATGGCTTAAATTTCAAGAAAGTGAGATATCAGTTTTTTGCAGGTAGCTTGTTTTAGCACTATTTTGAATAAATATTGGTCTGAGTTGTCTGAAAATCTTGATTCGACTCTGAAAAACATGATTTGTCTTTTTTCGATATGACAGATATCCTAGTAGGTCAATTTGTCTATTTTGGTCCGAGTTGTCTCGAAAAGTGGTCCGAGTTGTCTCGAAAAATTGTTCGCTTTGTCAAATTCTGGGCCGACTTGTACGGTATCGAGACGATTCGGACCAAGTACGATTCTGACCAGATTTTGGGGAACAATTTGGACGAGATTTCTGGATGATTCGGATCAGATTTCTGGACGATTCGGACCATGCATATGAACAGTTTGGACACACTCCCTTATTAGAATTTCTAAACAACGTCATCCAATGCTGAATCACAGAAGCGTCAGATAATTCAGGGGAAATGGCTTAGAACCTTGCTTCAAACTGTTCCAGACGTAGTCCTATTTGACTAAAAACTTGGGTCCTAATCATCCATGAACAAATCCGAATAGTCCATAAGCATGGTCCGAATCGTCTGGAAAATCTGGTCAGAATTGTCTAGATATCTGGTTCGAATTGTCCAAAAAATATCTGGTCCGAATCGTACATTGTCCAAGTCGTTCATAATCCGACTTGGCCTGGTCCGTGTTGTCTCTGGTTTGTGTTTTCCTAAATGCCACACCGGAATTCATTGTTCAGGTATTAGGAATCCTAATACCTGAACAATGAATTCCGGTGTGGCATTTTCGATCGGAGAGGTCTGTTAGACATCATTTTTGTGGTCACAAACTTGTTTTTTTTCAAACAGGTTACATTCAACTCATTCTACAATGATTATCATTGTCCAAAATTTAATTTTTGATTTTTAATTTGGGCACATTACTGGGAATTTGGGCACACCGTTTTCCGGCTTGAATATGGGTGAATTTAAAGGCCTGCTTACAGCTGTTTTTGGACAACAGGAAAATCAGATTATTGTGAGCAGGTCCCAACAATAGTGAATTATTTAAGTTAGAAATTTCGTTTTTTAGTATTCTGAATACCACAACAGGCCACAACACAATTCAACATTTGTCAAAATGTGAAATTCTATGTGGAACTGTGGGTTTGGCTATTGGAATTGCATTGTTGAAGATGGATTGTTCCATCTGCAGCATGACAAGGGTTGATACTGAATTCAATGGCAGGGCTCGACATAAGCAAATGGTTGCGTAACCTATTTACAGGTTATAGGTTACGTCACATAACCCCCTCGTAACCTGAACGACTGTTCGCGTCTTATGTCGAGCCCTGAATGGGCAAGACAAAGGGGTAGGTGAGGGGTTGGTCGTGATGGGGGGGGGGGGGGGGGGGGTCTCGGGGCATAAAGTCCGATGAGAATCTAAGATTGGATTCTTGTCATGACTCGCGCAAAACAATTTTCAGACAATACAATAGCACTAACTAGATTCGCGTAAAATGGAATGGATTTTATTCCCAGTGGGGGGGGGTATGGGGGGGCTTTACGCGGCTCCAAATTTTTGGGTTATGTGTCAAGTCTCCCAACTTCAGTGTCGAGTCTCCCTATTTTATTTTCAGAGAGACTTGAGTCTCCCTAAAATTTTGCCCTAGGCTGGTCCCTGGCGGCACCGGGTAGTGCCGCCTCGGTGTCGCCTACCTTAAACGTATGAAAAAGAAGAAAGTAGACTCCAAGGATCAACCCCTTGCTGAAAATAGGAATATAAATCTACTAGTACTGTGACAATGTTATTTTTTATGTAGACTATAAACATTGTACGATGTTTAAAGTGCAGGCCTGGCCTTTTGAAAAATCCAGAGGAGCCATAACAGCTCCCCTAAATTTGCGTCAGGAGAGCTATTCTACAATATTATCAGTTATACAAGGCCATTAATAAGTGAAATGATGGTTTGAGGAGAGCCATTACAGCTCTTAAGGAGAGCAATTATGGCTCTCCTTAATTTGGTTTTAGGGGAGCCAAGGAGAGCGGGAGCTATAGCTCTCCTCAAACGGCCAGGCCTGAAAGTGGAATAAATGTTGATTGATTGATATACCCAAAAGTTTCAAATTTCAAAACATATAGTGTAAATTGTTTAAAAAAAACCCAACCATTGCCATACCGGTATTTGAATGAAACCCTCATTGGAAACCTTCACAGTGGTTGCTTTCTCTTCAATTTACAACATATGGTGTCAATAGTTATCAAAACAACAATTGTCTGATGTCATGACGATACATGAATGAAACTTTCCCTGGAAACCCCGACAGTAATTCAATATGTTAAAAAAAAACATCCTAATCCCTAGCCACGTGTAGCGGTAAAAAAACACTGTAAGATCCAACTGAACACATTTACATCAAACGCGATATGCAAACAAAATGTTGCAAAAATAAAAAAAATATGATACATAAAAGCTGAGAAATAAGCATACTAGAGACAGAACTCGCCTATATGGGATGCGACACCCGCGTTCCGCGAAATACACACATATACACCCTGGCTCTTTAATAAAATAATTAATGAATACCATAAACTTAAAAATAAATCAGCATTCAAGTGGGAAGTTTCATCCCGAGCATTGGCGAGCAAGTGGGAAGTTTCATCCCTTAAAAGGACGAAACTTCCCGGGGACGAAACTTCCCGAAAACCAGGGGACGAAACTTCCCGGGGACGAAACTTCCCTGACTCAACAGTAACCCCTTGGTTTTCGGTGTTGTTGACATAGGGTCAGGGTGAATTTGGACCCGAGTGATTTTGGACTCGTAAAAGTGAGTGAATTCGGACCCGTTGTGTTTATTGATGAGTCCGAAATCACTCGGGTCCGAATTCACCTACCAATTTTGTTGTTTTAGATTATATATTTTGGTTGCTTGTGTCTTGTACATCCACTTATACATTTTTTCAGATGTTTTCAGTCAAATAAGTGTATATGCTTTATATTTTTGTTTTGTTATTCACAAATTTATGCTATGTTTGTCAGTTGTCACATGATTTCTTATTACTTGTTTTTTAAATCCGTTATGAAAACATGGCTCTGAGTGGTGTTGATACAAGATGAAATGGAATCACAAAACTCTCAGTGGTGTTGATACAAGGCTTTATGTACTAATTAGTAGATGATCTTTGTGTAGAGACATTTGTCAGCGGCTGTGAGGTACCGTAAATAACTTATCAATGCGTCAAATTTATTAAAAAAAATTTGAAAAAATAAAAATTTATTAAAAATTGTAATTAATTTTATCAATGTGTCCAATTTATACGAGATACTGAACGTATGTCTGTGTGTGGGGGGGGGGGAGGGTGGGGGGTGGGATGGGGGTTGGGGAAGAGTATAATTATGAAACAAATTTACCGACATGTTTTCACAATATACTGGTTTAAACAGAAATATATTCAGAAAAAAGTATTGTAATCGTTACTCAACTTGTCCGCTACGATTTTAACCAAAAAGATAGAATTTTTTTATTTTCAACTTTATTTAGGTATGTGCCGTGATATAAGAAGCCCGAATTCACCCGGGTCCGAATTCACTCGCTTTCACGGGTCCGAATTCACTCGAGTCCGAAATCACTCGGGTCCGAATTCACCCGATCCCGTTGACATATTTTATAAGTCTGCACATCTCTTCCTGTCAGATGTAACTTAAATGTAAGGTGTGCTAGTATGATTTGGGTGGCAACGGTAGGGTCCCGGGTCGTTTCGCACCAATTCCCGTTCGTCCCGGGTCGATTCCGATCATTCGTCCCAATCGTAGGGGACGAATCGACCCAGGTCATCAACTTTTTAAAAAGTTCATTTCATCATTAATTTTACCATCTCAGAGCTCTTGCTACCGTGAAGCTGTTTTAAAAACAATAATTGACAAGCTGGACAATCAATAAATAGTTGACACCTTTGTCCCAGATCTTGAAAAAAGGTAATTATGTGCTTATGACTTATGTACGCTGAATGAAAAATCTTAATAAGATAAAGGGATTTAATTATTTTCTTTGTGACTCAGATTAATTTATTGTCACCTCACTGAAAACAGTTAATTATTACAGCTGCGTGGCAGGCACAGCTAATTTATACATTGGATTTAAATTTATTTCTATGAATGTCAGCTGATTAATGTCCCCTATTTAGACCATTGCACAGCTTTATTTTTTATTATTATTAGTTTATTATCGCCACACACGGTCACCCTCACAATTTATAATAGTACCGTAATAGTAATTTCAAATAATCGGCAGATGGATACAAGAAGTCAGGGATTAGATACGATGTGATGGAAACCCAACTGCCAGCAGTGTGGTAGCAGTACAAAAATCAGGAAAAATCAACTTGCAACTTCTTGAAATTGTGCACCCACATACACGGGGGAAATCTCTATGTTATTGTTATATTATCTTAACCCCCCATTCCCCCTCCCCCCCCCCCCCCCCCCCCCCATTGTTAAATACCTTCATTTTAATTTTTTACCGTTTTAAAATGCTTTCGTTTTATGTGCACATTTGTCTTATATATATCCCTATATTTTACGTTTTTGTTGTCTTCATAAATTATATATGAGAAAAATGAAAGAAATCAAAAATAAATGTGTGGAAATTGACCGCTACAAGATTATCATTAAAATGTAACTTCTCTGATTCACTGTGCAGTAGGGACGTGACGAATTACCCCACCTCTAAAATGGGGACGAATCAACCCGGTACGAAACGACCCGGGACAAGCTGGAATTGGGGCGAAAGTGTCGTATTAGGCAACTTACAAATTCCACAAACATCATCTCACATCTGAAAACATTAATCAAACATACAGTGACTGCCCTAATCAAATGATCGGGACATACATCTGAGCAATTTTGTTGATCGGAAGTCCATTGAAACGAACTTAGAAAGTTGCGATATCAGGGTCGGATTTTTTTTCAACAACTGGAAACGTTCCCGATTCTATAAGCATCGGCATTATACAAACGAGTAACGCCAGGAAGTTGTTTAGTCACGCATGTGAGTCTTGAATTCGGCGGAAATGTGCCGTGTGAGTGTCTAACAACATTCGAAATTCGAAAAATGTCAACAAGTCAAGGAAATGACATATTATTATTCGATAAATTTGTTGCAAAATCAAACATGAACTGGACATTGTACTGGATTTTCGTTGCATGGATAAACATGAAGAGTAGAGTGTAGGCCTAATCACTGTCCAACAGTTGGATAGGAAGATGAAAGGTATGTTTCATTGTTTCTTGCATATATTGGAATGTTCCACATAAGAGGTGTCCCGATTCCCGAAATTCTTTGCAGTTTTACACTTAGTTAACGTAACTTAGCACCAAACAGCATAACACTATGGTTCTGGGCATTCTTTAATATTTAATTAGACTTTCGACACTCTCAAAATGCTAAATACTAGGGCTGAAACGGTTAAGGAATTTTCATGACCGGTTAACCACAATGGATAACCGTGGTTAATCAGTTAATCGGTTAATCGCGGTTAAATATTACCACAGTCCTGTGAATAATTCATGTACTATTTGTGAGGACATGTACTTCAGGATGGGAAGAATAATAATTTATATCATGTTTGTGAGGACATGTACCTCATGATGGCAAGCTTAATGATTTATCTCATATTTGTGAGGACACATACATCAGGTTGGAAAGATTAATGATTTAGGCTATATCATGTTTGTGAGGACATACATCATTTAGGGAAGATTAACGATTCATCTCACGTTTGTGAGGACATGTACATCATGTTGGATAGATTAATGATTTATCTTGTGTTTGTGATCACATGTCCATCATATTTGGAAGATTAATGATTTATGTCGTGTTTGTGAGTACATGTACATCATGTTGGATAGATTAACGATTTATCTTGTGTTTGTGATCACATGTCCATCATATTTGGAAGATTAATGATTTATCTCGTGTTTGTGAGGACATGTACATCATGTTGGATAGATTAACAATTTATCTTGTGTTTGTGATCACTTGTCCATCATATTTGGAAGATTAATGATTTATCTCGTGTTTGTGAGGACATGTACATCATGTTGGATAGATTAACGATTTATCTTGTGTTTGTGATCAAATGTCCATCATATTTGGAAGATTAATGATTTATCTCGTGTTTGTGAGGACATGTACATCATGTTGGATAGATTAACGATTTATCTTGTGTTTGTGATCACTTGTCCATCATATTTGGAAGATTAATGATTTATCTCGTGTTTGTGAGGACATGTACATCATGTTGGATAGATTAACGATTTATCTTGTGTTTGTGATCACATGTCCATCATATTTGGAAGATTAATGATTTATCTCGTGTTTGTGAGGACATGTACATCATGTTGGATAGATTAACGATTTATCTTGTGTTTGTGATCACTTGTCCATCATATTTGGAAGATTAATGATTTATGTCGTGTTTGTGAGGACATGTACATCATGTTGGATAGATTAACGATTTATCTTGTGTTTGTGATCACATGTCCATCATATTTGGAAGATTAATGATTTCTCTCGTGTTTGTGAGGACATGTACATCATGTTGGATAGATTAACGATTTATCTTGTGTTTGTGAGCACATGTACATCATATTTGGAAGATTAATGATTTATCTCATGTTTGTGAGGACGTGTACAATGTATCATGTTGGGGAGATTAACGATTCATCTCACATTTGTGAGGACATGTACATCATGTTCAGGGCTTGCCATGAAAAAAATGAACGGGGCCTTTTACCAGGCCTTTCCTATAGAATTAGAGAAATTTACGGGGCTGATTATGGGGCCTTTTAGCCCAGGCCCTGACAAACGGAAAGCACTGCATGTTGGATAGATTAACGATTTATCTTGTGTTTGTGAGCACATGTACATCATATTTGGAAGATTAATGATTTATCTCGTGTTTGTGAGGACGTGTACAATGTATCATGTTGGGGAGATTAATGATTCATCTCGCGTTTGAGGACATGTACATCATGTTCGGAAGATTAATGCATCTGTGTGTGCAGGCCTTTGCGGGAATAGTTAATAGGGGCGCGAAAAATCAGGCTTCATGTTTTGTACCTAGACGCGTGATCGTGCCCCTAAGTTTCCGACAATTTCGGCGGCCCAGACACGCAGATGCCTTCGGGCATCGGTGACGAGCGCCGAAGGCACGATTGTCTAAGAAGGATTTGGGAAAATTTTTGAAAATCGGTATGAAATGGAGCATTTTGGTGGAGTTTCGGTTGAAAATCCACTTTATTTTGGGAAGGCAAAATCACACGTTTTTTACCCATCATGTCTTAAATCTCCAAGTTGATCATCAACTTGGAAACTTAGAACATGATGCGTATGAAATGTGTCAGGGACCGCCTGTGTAAGTCGCCATCAAGCATTTGGCTACAAAAAACTCTGATCTGGCTTGTGAATAATGAAAATAGGCTATTAAATCTGGCTTGTAAATTATTTATGTCAATACAACAAGTCGTAACCCGAGTTCCATAGTGTCCTATGTGCCTACTGGCACATAGGACACTATGGAACTCAGGTGACGAAGTGCAGATCAACTAAGTGGAGTACATGGCTGCTACCAACAGAAAAAGTAATCAGTTTGACCAAGAACAATACACTAGGTCCGCTTGTTATGAATGTGACCACGACTAGGATTTATTGCTAAATGGGAAGATTGTTGGGTGTAGAGAGGGAGAGCTTTTTAACTTCATTCTTTGTTTTTGCACTCATTTGATTTCATTACAAGTGTACTTTAATAGTAATAAAACTTTGCAATTTGAATTTGTTAGCTTTTTTACTTGCTCCGGGAAAAACTGTTCAAAGACCAAATCTCCAACACACCATTGAGTACTAGAGAAACAAAGGCTACTTTCATAAGCAGTGGTTTGACAGTTCTCAATATACTCTACTCAGAAAGTTAAAATTGGCTTTTAGTTTTAAAATTTGGCTCTCAAATTTTTAATGTGGCTCCTGAGCTGGCTTGCAATTTTTTCAGGCAAGGGCAGACCCTGAAATGTGTATTACGGGCTCGATGCTGTCATTTATTGACTTACCAAGGAGTTTTAGGCTAAATGTATAAAATGGAAGAGCGTATTGTCGTCCGTATCTTGTGAATCGTAGACAGATTTCTTCCATTCTGAAGTGATGGGGATGCTTAATTACTGGGATCGGGCCGATTCGTTCCTACGACGTTTCGTCCCCGAGACCCCGACACGTTTCGTTCCTGGGACGTTTCGTCCCCAATTAGTGGGACAATTCGTCCAGAGATGTTTCACCCCCAACTGAAATACGAATGGAGAAAATTCGATAAATAACTTACATTGGTAATGTATATTTCATTTTAACAACTACACAAGGAGACAATTATCGCTGTTTCAACATGTATACTCCCTTGAAAAACATTCGTCAAAAAAATCCCTATACGACGAATAGTTGTTACTAACCTACTCAGTGGTCCATAATTCTTTTAAATTTGTTTAGCCACATGTTTAGTACGACACATTCAAACAAATCTCTCACAAACATTCATTGATATTTATCTGCACCGTTGAGATGCTTTCTCTTTGAACTCTTATGAAAACAGCATACAATTGGCTGAAAATATTTCTTGAGATAACACCTTATCAATGAGAATCATTATTAATAGATATTTGAAGAAAAATAAGCTCTGTTGCCCTTTTTGCCTCGATAAACCTTATAAACAACTCCTTTGCTATTTGAAGTTGGATGTTTGTCCCCTGCAAAGTGAGACGTTTCGTCCCCGGTTGGGGATGGAACATACCGCCGTGTCACGAGGACGAAACGTTCCACTGAGTGGGGGACAAAATGTCCTGAGCTCGAAACGACTTGGATTCAAAATAATCATATGACAATTGCCCCTCAACTTCAATAAATGTTAAAAGGGTATGATATACACCTTTAACATTTATTGAAATTAAGGGGCGAGTTGACGCGTGGATATTCGGCCGCAAATCCTTGACACGACTGGCAAAAGTCACAGACATATTAATCGAGTACAGCCATTGTTGGCCGGAAACCCCAGGGTTTCATCTACCCTTTTTGGGAAAGGGTCCGGGTCCGGTGGAATTGGGAAAACTTTGCGTCATAAGTAGTCAATTGGGAAACACTAAATTGGGCAGTCAGAGTAAGCATCTTTTCTGATAATCAGTTCAAACTGGAGACAAGAGATGTCACTAACAAAATATATTGCTGGAAAGGCTCCCAAGCATAATAAATATCTATCTAGAGAAATTACTCAGTAATTACGCGATCGCACTTTAACTAACAAACCCAACAGTTTTCGTTCGGAACTCGAATAGATTTGGTGTTTCCTAAAACATATCTTCACTTATGCATGGATTCGTGATATTAATGGATGAGATTGAGGTTGGAGGAACTCAATTGGGAATTATGAGATTGGGAATTGGGAAAAATGACACCTGGATGGCATTGGGAATGGGGCCCATATTCTGCCCCTGTAGACACCCAAA